>JANHZT010004724.1:106953-117911 GCA_032468215.1 Stegonotus admiraltiensis | reverse complement strand
AGTAATTGCAAGCAGCAGATGTTAATAACAGTGTTTTACTCCACTGTACTACCAAGGCTCTTTTTCACAGAAACATACAATATATTCAGCAAGTATATTTTGATAATGCACACAAAACTCCAATTAGTTTTACCTTTAGAAAAACCTAGCTTCTGAGAGACTGTCCTTGCAATTTTTGAAGTTGTTGCATCACTATACAGATATACCTCATCGACACTGTGCCAATCTACATGGTTGCGACTCAGCTTCAAACTATGAACAGCTGTATGAACATAAAAAAACAGATTTTTAATTAAAAAAAAATAAAACATCTCTTCCAGAACTAGGCACAGCAAAAAACAGGGCGAGGGAAGCACAAAAACAAGGGTATCGATATTACATATTAGCATGTTACCCAAATATCAAATTGTGAATAATGAAAACACATTTGTAGACAGTAATGTTTTAAAAAGGCAAGATTGATTCATTTTTTAAAAAATAAAGCTCAAAAACATATGGAATTTTTTTTGTTAATCATAGTTAAAGAATTCTTGGCCCTATAAACTCTGTACTCCATTTTCATCACTTATTTCACTGCTTTTGTTTAAGTATTGTAACTTTACTATGCTTATTTTGATTTTAATAACTTGTTATGAGTTAGCACAGTGCACTTCCAGCTATGTAATTTTCATCTGAACAGGTAAATGAAGAGTGTGTACACTTCCTGGATATAACTGAAGATGAGATTATTCAGTTCACATAAAAATATTCAGCACTTAACGTTCTACCCTGCATTTATTATTTAAAATAGGGAATGCTTGGTCCAATGTTTGGTCCCTCTGCTGTTCCCTAAGTAAGTGTTAGCTGCCTGCAGTTCTCAACAGTCTAATGCCATCATCTAGGAGTTTAAAATATTTATGCACTACTAAAGATTCCCATGATAGAACAAAGACAAACAAGATGACACATCTGTTGAAGAGACAAGTTATTCACATGAATGATTTTTGGAGCAAAAGAAAATTATGCTTGAAAAGGTACATTTTTTAGCCATTGTCACATATATGCTGCTCAATGATAAACGTAAGAGAATACATTATGGTGTGGTAAATTAAATGTTACATAAAAAAGCAGGTTGAATCCCACCTCTTTATTCTTTCTAAAGAGTAGAAGATTTGGGAGGAGAATATAAGAAGTGGAATAGCATTTCGCTGCTGTTAGCAATTTCTAACTTCTACATCTAATTGCTATTGGATCTTTTTTAAAAAAATGTACTTCTTCCTTAAGTACATTTAGCCTACAGAGTAAAAAATCTTTTAAGATTTTACCTTAAAAATCTTAAGAGATTAAATGACATGAGTTAAACATTCTAATTTCGCTAAGATCAACCAAGGGTTTCTTTCCTCAGAGGTGTGGAATTACCCTACAGGTCATTAACTCATCAACTCTTACCCTGAGTTGTAGAAATAAATGCAGGTTATATACATATAGATGCAAACATATATAAATGTTGCTGATCAACAATAAGATGATTAAGTCCACACCTTGAAATGGATTTTCAGAAATTATTTCTGAGGCCAAATATACATGTTGAGCACAGCTCTGATTGTTTTTTATTGTTAAAATAGGTGTAAAAAATCAGAAAGCTGCCAAGGAAAGTATGCAAGAATGCCCACCGTTAGAACAAGCCCCAAAAGCCATGACTCTTCCCAATGTTATTTTACTGGATCTGTAATAAGCATGAATACTGACAAAACTTATGGTTGTTTAAACAGTAATTATTTTCTTATGAGTCCATGGTGAAAATATAGGAAAAATATTACTTTACTATTTTCCTCATGCTTTAAGAATTTTCTTCCTTTCTGAGAATGAGAGCATTGTTTTTATTCAGTGACAGTGTTGACAAAAACTCTTATGACAAGTCTAACTAAGATGCAAATGAGCAAAGAAGAGCAATGAATTTATTTCTGCAATACCTAGGGGCAAAACATTTGGCCCAATATCCATTTCTCTTCCTCTTCACTTTTTAAATCTCTTTCATTAATCCACTTCAACATTTTGTAAAATAATTAGGTTTGTCAGGTTTAATCAAAGTAATTTTATTAAAAGTATCCAATTAGTTTTATAGCTGAACAGGCATTTAATTAGGATCCATATTAATTTTCATTAAACAATTATTAAACAAATCATTATCCGGACAGGATTTATAAAAACCTTGCCCCCACCCCCCCTTTTTTTTTTAAAGTGGAGGGTATTCCCTGGCCAATTTTTATATTAAGTAAATAATGTACAATATATTTTAGAATTTTAATTAATTGTTAGTATACTTCGTCAGAGCACTGGCAGCTTCTAATTTTCTTTGTAAGAAGCAAAGCACAGATGGTCTCATTAAGATCCACAATGTCTCCTTTTTTGTTTTGTTTTGGAATCAGAAAATATCAAAATTGTGCAGAGAGGAAAGCATTTGGTTATCTAGATGCTCTACAGAGCTAGCTACAGTGTAAAGCTTCCTATACAAGGAGAAGACAAGAACACAAATCTGTGATTTACTGTACCTTCAGACCACTTGCGTTTAACCCCTGTTGCCTCTGTATTCTCCTTATATCCTCTCCATTTGAACAGAGAATGGAGGGAGAAGGTAGGTAGATAGTTGACAACTAAAAGTAAAAAGACCGAGCTTCAAAGTGAACTTTTGAGAAGGTTCATAATTGGGTTTGATAGGGAACTATCCTAAAAACTAATGAACATAGAAAACAGAATAAAAACACTATGGATAAATGCTAGCAAAACAGAAAAAAACACTGATTTAATGGGGAACCAATTAAATATGTAAATAAAAAATAACAATTTTCCTTACTTGCTCCTTTGATACAAGTAAGATTCTGTTTAAAGAGCAAACAAAACAACAAATATGCAATGTAAAAATGAATGGGTTCATTCATCACCTGTGAATTCATAGATATATCAGTCAGCAATTTTACTGTGATTATAAAGCACAACTCTGTAACATAGGCTCAGGATATTAGGCAGCCTAAAGAGATGGCTAAAAACAAGGGAATGAGGGAAAAGACCACCGGTAGCTTTCCAACTCTTGAAAGAAAGACAGGAAATTCTTAACATGCATTATCTATTAACAAGACTTCCATTCCTGAACAGCACTGGAGTTTCCCTGTGGTGGTAAATGTACATCCACTGTGATGCTTTCAATACTCATTTTAAGCTTCCAAGCTAGTCAATGAGAATATTGAAAAAAGTGAAACCCCTGAAGATTACTGTGCTGTAGTTTGATGGACTTACCTTACCCCCACAGGTAGATGCCAGTGCTGTTCAGTGTAGGAAGGGACATCACAAGGTGAATGAATGCTGAGGTATCTCACAAGTGGCAAGTTAGGAATGAAGAGGAAGCTGCTGTGCCCCACCTAAGAAACAGGAGAACAATAAGCACCACCAAGGTCAGCTGGCATTCAAACAGGGAGTCAAGCTTGCTTGAAAGACAAAATGTGACAATTTAAAAAACTGAGCATCAGTTTGGAAGTCTCTGTTTGAACCCAAAACAAAAACAAAACCTTAAATAGGTTACTGAGAATTTGATGCGGTGGTGCATTTACTGGACCCAACTGATCTAATTAAGAAAACATAAATTAAGATGTGGGATAATGTTGTCCAAACCCCTGAATGATCAGAGAAGATGGTAGCTGCAACCAATTAGTAGCACCAAAAGAAAGATTTCTATTTACAAGTGACTCCCTCCTATCAGAGTGCTCAGTAATCATTTTCATAATTTCCAAATGGCAATTATACAGTGTAATGAAAACTTTAACCACTAATGCAGATCCAATGCTCTCCTTAGAGAGAAATGCTCATTGTACGGCATTTATTCTATCTCAACTCCTTCCAATCAATGACTACTGGTGATACATTATTGTGTATATTTTTCTATTTGCTGTGGTTGGCATGACATAGAGAATTCTGTGTGAAAGATTATCCTTTAAACAGGGAAGGTGGCATATAAAAGTGCTTGTAGAAGTTTCTGGTCCAGGCCCAGAATAATAATTAATGAAGAAACAAAGGGGAAGAATTAGAGTGATGAATCTCAGAAGTTCTAGGATAAGATGTTATTGTTAACTTTGAATACTGATTTCCTAGCTATTTAACTGTGCAATCAATCATGCTGTAAAATCTCTGGTAGTTTACCAACTTCCCATTGTTCAAAGTCTGAAAAGACAGCCAAGAAATTAGCGAGGCAATTGGAAACTGGAGGGTGAATTGCACAAAATGTAGAATATCATGGGTTGTACGGAAAACTAATTTTCCATCTCATTATAGAATCTAGGAGCATACACTGGGGAAACAAGTTTTTTTTAAAAAAATATGCTTTCTCTGTGTTTGTTCTCGGTGTCTAGACAGCAATGATCCTGCATTTTTCATCTAATATATAGTACTTCTCTTCCTTATGTCACAAGATCTTTGTTCACCAAGGTTTGCTAGGAGTGGAATGGGGTATTTATATTTGTATATTTTGCACCCCCTCCCCGAGTTTTAGAAATTTATTGCTCCTTTTTAATTTTTATCACCCTTGTTCTTTTTTTTTTTGTATCCTGGGTTTTCTTGGATTATAATTCAATATGATATTTATTTAAATGATTTCTGGAGTCAAATGAAATATTGCAAGCTACTATGAATAATATACTAATAGAGAGAATTGGTTTTTTTTAAAAAAGGATCATAAAGCAAGGATTTAAAAGGCAGACACCATCAGGGAACAGATGCAATCTACTCCTTCACAAAACAGGCAAGCTTCCAATTGCTTAGACCAGGGGTCTCCAAACTTGGCAACTTTAAGACTTATGGACTTTAACTCCCAGAATTCCTTAGCCAGCTTTGCTGGGAATTGAAGTCCACAAGTCTTAAAGTTGCCAAGTTTGGAGACCTCTGGTTTAGACAGAAGACCAACAAGAACTTTGCCACCCTGCACTGGTTGCCAGTTTACTCCTAGGTTTGATTCAAAATGCTGGCTGTTAGCTATAAAGCCCTACATGGCATTAGGTGCTGGTTATTTGAGGGAGTGCCTGCCCCCACAAGTATTGGCCCAGCCAATCCAATCTGTCAGGATTGGTATATTGCAAATTTCTTTGATTAAATATGCCACCTTTTCCTGTAACAGCACGTACTCTCTGAAACAAACTTCTCCTTAAATCTGGATGCCCCTATACTGGTAGGATTTCAAAGGGCCCAGAAAGACCTTGCTCCTTGTTATTTGTAAACTGCTCAGTCATTGGAGTTGGGCAGTATATAAAGTTAAATAAAATAAATAGTAAGTAATATGGGTCCATTAGAATCCATATTAGAATGAATATGGATTCACTCTAATTCTTTAAAATGAACAACCTGCAAATATCATTACATTGCAGTTTCCTTCATACAAAACTGAAAATAATAACAAGAGATTCTAGCTTGGGTACAAAATGAACATATTATTGTCAACGTATCTGGAAAATTTCCTTTAAAAATGGTAACAGTAAAGTCTACATCTGTAAAGCCTTCAGTCATTTCTGATACTTCCTTCAAAAATATTTAGATCTTTACTACTAATTGTATATGAATTTATAAGATTTTCTTCTACATCAATGCTTAAATGGATTCTAGATACGATGTGAAGGATGAGAAGAGATGCTGTCCAGTCAGACAAGCAAGGAGTCCCCGGTGGCTTAATGATTAAGAGAAAGAAACTTAAGAAGGATCTGCCCTAATAGATCAGGCTGTTAAAAGTGATGGTGGGAGATTTGTACTTTCAGGCTTTCAAAATTATGTAGCCCTACAATAAAGTAGAAGTAGTTCATCTTGTTATCTTTCCTAACTGATTTATACGAGAGGGTTAACACACATAGCCAGCACAGGTAAGAAAACTTTGACAAATGGGGCAAAATCAGTAAACGGCAGTAAATTTATGAATACTTCCATCAGATGTTTTCACAACAATAACAGTTCTGGTTGTTCTCTTGTACTAAGATACAAAGTATGCTGCAAGTTATTCTTTATTGGTTGATAACTTGTTATGCCTCATGTTATTCCAAGGATCAAGCTATTAAGAACAAATAGCAGTGTTTTTTTCGTGTGTTAGATTTTGCAAGCCTATTATAGAGGAGATGAGTGGCATGAAATTTAATGAATTAGAAATAAATAAATTAATAATAATAATAATAATAATAATAATAATAATAACTGAATTACACAGCCATAATTATGCTCACACATAAATTGTAAACTTGTCCTTGTCCTCATCTTAGTTCAGGAGGATTATTTATAGATAGTCCTCAACTTACAACCATTTGTTTCATGTCCTTTCAAAAATTAGAATGGCACTGAAAAAAGTGATGGCAGTTTTTCACACTTACAACCACTGCAGTATCTCCATAGTCACATGATCAAAATTCATACACTTGGCAAGTGGCATGTATTTATGACTGTTGCACTGTCCCAGGGTATGTGACTACCTTTTACGATCTTCTGACGAGCAAAGTCAATGAGGAAGCCAGATTCACTTAACAACCATGTTACTAACTTAACAACTATAGTGATTCACTTAATAACTGTGGCAAGAAAGGTTGCAAAATGGGGCAAAACTCACTTAACAAATGTCTCATTTAGCAACAGAAATTTTGGGCTTAATTATGGTCATAAGATGAAGACTACCTGTAGTGTTAGTATACATCTTTGTAAATACCAAAACAACCAGGAGCAAGATTAAATTTCCATTTTTCATAAATGTATTTCTTCTTTTTCAAAGTCATATAATTGAATTATCTTTACTACTGTATATCTTTGGTACTGTATACTAATTTAAGCAGTTTATTTTGAATAATGTTGTATTTACTGTTAGTCTATATAGGTAGTCCTTGACTTACAACAACAACTGAGCCCTAAATTTCTGTTGTTAAGTAACACATTTGATAGGTGAATTCGGGCCACATTTTATGACCTTTCTTGCCACAGTTGTTAAGTGAATCACTGCAGTTGATAAGTTAGTAACCTGGTTGTTAAGTGAATCTGGCTTCCCCATTGACTTTGCTGGTCAGAAGGGCACAAAAGATGGTCACATGACCTGGGGACATAGCAGCAGTCATAAGATGAGCCAGTTGCCAAGAATTTTGATCACATGATCATTGGGATACTGCAAAGGTTGTAACTGTGAGAAACAGTCGTCACTTTTTTCAGGGCTGTTATAACTTTGAATTGTCACTAAAAGCGGCTTTAAGTCAAGGACTACCTGTATTGTTGGGTGATCCCAGGCTTAACTGCTTTGAAAGAAACAGCTATCTTTGTTCACAACTTCCTGAATCTGTTCCAAATCACCTACCCTCAAATGTTAGCATTACAAACCTCTTTTCTCTATCCATAGTATGTGGAATTTAATAACCCTTCTCATAACCATCCCTATGCATGCTTTTCTAAAGTTAAAAAAATTCTGTATTATAATCTGTGGAACACTTCAGAATTGCACATCATATTCAATCACAGTGTTAAATTGTATAAAGGTGGTACATTAACAATACTATATTTTAGTTATTTCTAGACACTTTGGCATCTTCAGAGCCATTTTTGGTGAACAGGTTTTTTTGAAGCTTTAATACTGTAATAGCAGATTAGAGTTCTGGCCATTACAATGCCTCTGTGTGCATGTGAACAAAATTTGAGCCCACTCAGGCCCACCCTCATTTACCTTTTGGCTGTCTGCCTTGCTCTGCCCACTGTTGAGCCCACAACACTGCCCAACACTACTGTACTGGCCATTGCCTTCCTTCATGCTGCTGCCTTTGCACTGATGTAGCTGGGGCTTCTCTGGTACACCAGCCATTGCCTCCATTCATGCCTTGCTCAGGGCCTTCTTTTGCAAAAGAAGCACCCTATGTAAAAGGAAGCCCTGGCTGTGCTGGTGCAAAAGAAGCACCCTTCCAGAAGGATTCTTTTTTCACACACTGGACTTCTTTCATGAAAGAAGGCCCTAGCACAGAGGTGGGCAATTGTGGCTCTTTTACAGCCTGTGGACTTCAACTTCCAGAATTCCTGAGACAGTTCGGCAATTGCCCACCCCTGCCCTAGCAGGATGTAAATGAAGGCGCCAGCTGGGATGCAGAGGCCCTGGGCAGGTAAAGACCTGGCCGCCCCCATCTTGCAAGAAGGCTCCTGGTCGGTGCAGTAGTGGTCTGGGTAACAGCATGCACAGCAGTAGGTGTCTTGGTGGTCTCTGATTTGGAGTCAAAGGAGACCAACGATTAGCATCCAGAACCAAAACTTCTGAAATTTGGGGGAAATTGTGTGTGTGGGGGGGACAACTTATCACTATACTGTGTGTGTGTGTGTGTGTGTGTGTGTGTGTTTGCAAGCCTCATTTAGTAAAGACAAAAAAAGGTGTCTTTGTGTACGTGCTTGATCTGCAATAGGACAATGGGGGCAGCTGGAAGTGGCAGACAAGTGGATGGCCAAAAGGCCAGAGATGGTAGAGCAGGTGAGGGTAGTTCAAAAGAAGACAGAAGAGGCAGCTCCTTATATAACCACGGTTTGGGGCTGGGAGTGACCAAGCTGGAAATCACTTGGATTGGGTTGAGTCCTTGCTAATGACAGATGGGATTTATTTAATGACAGCAACTGGGGACTGCCAGGATTGCCATCACTAAGGAATGCAGTTATGTGACACTGCATATTATGACTGCATCACTTAGTAACAGACATTCTGATCCCAATTACTGTATTACCTCTAGTATCAATATGCATGTTAATACTTATTGTTAAGCTCCTTTCTCCTATAGTTCTACTGTGAACCTTCAACCTATCCCAGCTGCTATTTAACATGGAAGATAAGCCTAAAATAGCTTCAGTTCCATGCAAACAGCTTGTGAAAGAAACTCAATACAGTTAGTCTAAAATTGGGGAAAAATGGTAAGAAAAATGCTATATACAGTTATACCAAACTGCACTATTTATATACTGTAATATGTAGCTTTGCCCTAGATTACACAATAAGCCAAACTAATGCCAAATAATATGAAGGACCTTAGGGCTACACATGCAGTAGCAAAGAGCAGGAAACGGTGTTGGCAGCATTCCCAGCACTGATTAACTATTAACTCTGGGCAAAGAGCATTAAAGCTTACCAGTATCCTTAATGCTGACTGGATTCAATCAGAAAAGGAGGGATAAGATCAAGTGCTTTTCCTATCTTACAATGTAAAAGGTCCCCTGCCATTTTAGTAACAAACAAAAGAAGATTCTTAGGCCACACAGAAAGAAACATGTGGTAACTTCTACTCCTAGTAGTTTAAGGTTCAATTTGTACAATAGGTAAAATAATAGGTAGCTGGTAAAACTAAGAGCACTCACAGACTTTGCTACAACTTACATTCACAAGAACCAATTCAACTTTTGCAGAAAAAAATAGAACCTGTCTCTTGTGTTTCTACTTCTATGGATTAAATCACCTTAAAAATTGCCCATCAGTGACTCTAGAAATTGCTTGCAAGCTCAAAGCTGTGATACAGTAATTGATTGCAGTCAGACTGCAACAGATTTAATGAAGTCTCAAATAGCTTTGCTGCCCTGGTGATGTATAAAATGATCATCCAATACAAAAAGGAAGAATTTTAAAAATGTTTTAGTTTATTGTATTTTATTCTTCCTAACATCAAGAAATCAAACCAAACATAGTGATAAATCTGCTGGTCAGATTTATCGTTATGTTTTGTTTGATTTCTTGATGTTTGCGGGATTTATCCAGCAAGCTTTATGGCTGCAAAATCCAACTCTGTGTTGCATTGCCACTTACATCCACCTGACCCACTAGAGCAGGGAGGCAATGCTGCAGGTTCTATCTCCTAAGGAGGTACATCTGGTGGGACCTAAAAGAAGGGTCTTCTCTGTGGTGGCTCCCTCCCTTTGGAATATCATCTCTGCAGAAATTAGACTGGCTCCTACTTTGACACTCTTTTGTAAGGCCCTGAACACTTGATTTTGTCAGTGGACCTGGGGAACCCACAGTGGATTGGAGCCCATCAAGTGGCTCAACTGACTGTGTGTTGTTGCTGGCTGGGCGTGTTATTGTTTTTTGGTTTTTATACTGCATTTTTTTACTGCTTGTAAGCCACCCAGAGTCACTGTGAGAGATGGGCGGCCTCCAGGGGTGAAATTCAGCAGGTTTTCACAGGTTCTGAAGAACTGGTAGCAGAAATTTTGAGGAGAACTGGCAAATACCACCTCTGGCTGGCCCCAGAGTGGGGTGGGAATGGAGATTTCGCAGTATCCTTCCCCTGGAGTGAGGTGGGAATGGGGATTTTGCAGTACCCTTCCCCTGGAGTGGGGTGGGAATGGAGATTTTGCAGTATCCTTCCCCTGCCATGCCCACAGAACCAGTAGTATAAAAAATTGGATTTTATATTTTCCAAATATATAAATAAATTGTCACCATATAATTATGGAAGCTTTATGTGCATTTGTTTTTTGTGCCCTTAGATTCATTTAAAGATAATATTAAAATATGTGAGCTAGCCTCAGATGTTGTGCCTTGTATGGGTTAGACCCAATCAGGAAACTGATTCTACATTATTATACTTTATTGAGAAAGGTTACATTAACAACCACTGGATCGTAGGAGAAATGAATCCAGAGTTCTCATTCAAAGCACAAATGACTAGGGTCAAATTGTACCTTGGACATGTTTTGTGAAGATGTAGCTTTCTGAAGAATTTTGTAACAGTGGGAGACAGTGGGAGAGATGCAAAGAAAGATAAGAGGAAAGAAAGGTAAGCAGCAAGATGGAGTTGGGGTGGGTGCACCATTGGAAAGATCTAAAGGATCAGAATAGGGACAGAGCTTCCTGGAGAAAATTTATGTGGCTATTAAGAGTCAACATTGACTTTTTTTTTGCTTTGATTTATATGCCGCCCTTCTCCAGAGACTCAGGGCGGCTTACAATGCGTTAAGCAATAGCC
>JANHZT010004723.1:76534-87314 GCA_032468215.1 Stegonotus admiraltiensis | reverse complement strand
AAGGAAGGAAGGAAGGAAGGAAGGAAGGAAGGAAGGTGTCTCTAAAAAATATTTAATAAAAACATTTTTTTTAAAAAGAAAACACTGGGAGCCACATAACTCAATGTCACTCCCACCCAGTCACATGACCTGCCCCAGCCACGCCTACCTGGGTTTTGTGGCTCTGGGTGTTTTCTGTGGGAAATGGGTCCCCCTCTCTCTCACTTTTCTGTTTTTCTCTTTTTCCTCTCCCTATTGTTTGTTATTTTTAAACCCATTTTGTTAGCATTTTTTTCACTGCCTGCAAAAAGCACATGGATAAATAAAAAGCAGAGTTATGCTGTAAAGTCAGGCAAAGGAGAAAACACTTCAAACAGATGCAGCAAACAACATTTATAATGAACCAAACCCATTATTCCTGCACTGATATTGGATTAGTAGATTATCTGCAATTTAGGGTGCTAATAACCTAAACAATTATGTCCATTCCACATCTTATGATACAACATCTATCTTTAAATGCCAATTATTCCTGCAAATGATTACCTCATCCTTTGACACCATAGCATAATACTGGCAGTGTGAGCATATTGTTGCTGTCTCCACAAGAAAAAAGGAATCAGAATGGGATTCTTTCTTTCTTTTTATAGATCATTACTATGTCAAGAAAATGTGCAACCATAGGTTCATCATGGAGGCAGTCAGCACTGACTGTGAGAGAATGGAACCTCTAAAATGATCCTAATTCTCATTTCTGTGCCAATTATTCTAAAATCAGCTAAATAAAACTAAAACTATTAATAGTCTGGTGGCAATTCTAACATCAAGAACTGAAAAATCAGATCAAAGCAATCAGCAGTTCAAACAAATAGACCTATTTGAATTACTATTGATGAAGTCAAGCATTGGATTTCACAGTGGATTTAATTGAAATGGGTGTCTCATTGCCATATAAGACAATGAATTCTGCACAGAGAATATACAACAAAAATGCTTCCATTGCACTTAGTATGCTTGCTTTCATTCTAATTAAAAGTTCTTCTAATGAGTACATATAAAGAATGCACAACTTACAATGGAAAGATTGAGGGAGGCGACATGAATATAGGGCAGAAAAGGAAGCTTGCAGACCTGATTTAAAGGAACGAACAAGCTATAATTTATAATCAAATTATAAACATCTACGTTAGAGAGCAACAGACATATGATGACATTAAATAAACAAAATTATGAAGTTTGCAAATGCTTTATCTGACATTAGGTTGCCCTGAGCTGTTGTCCATTTTGAGATGGGGGGCAAGCTGGTGCCCCACAACAAAGCTGTTGTAAAGCTGTTTAGATATAAATATTATAGATAGGCTGCATTATACAACAGTCTCTCCATCCCTGTGATTGCTTACTCCTCCTTACAACTTCTTTGTCATGTGAGAAAGTTGCCTCATTTTGTTCACTTACACGATTGTCCCTGTGATTCAAACTTACAGAATTTGAAAATTTCAGACTAATCCTTTGAACCTTTTCCTAACTCACTGCCCTGAAGACTTAAGAACTGGGAGGGGGGAATGGGACAACTTGCCACAGCCAACTTGCTGCAGCCAACTCACCATGGCCAACTCATTGGTGGATAAGTCGTGGCGGGACAATTTAACAATTCTATTTTATTATTTAAAATAAATAAAAATTATTTTAATTTTTGCCATTCACATTTTGTTCTGTCCCTCCTTTTGTATTCTTTCTTTAATGATTCTATTCCACCATTTCTTCGATATTAGTATAATTTTTGTCCTGCAGCAAGCTATCCTGTGGCGAGATGGCCATGGCAAGTTGTCTTGCAGCGAGTTGGCTGTGATGAGTTGGCCATGGCAAATTGTCAGAGATCCCTGGGAGGGTGCCCGAACATATCAGAGGTGTATACCAGGAAACACTGCATCCTTGGACATCTCGTCGCCTGGCAAACCTCATTTAGATAGCAATGCATAACAGCTGAAAAGAGAAATATTAACTGATGACGAGTTTAAAATTTCAGAGTTTGAAAAGCAAATAAAAAGTTGGTGACATTCATCCATCTAAAAGGTATTTATTTTTTCTGTTTGTTCCAGGAGCTGAAGTAATAAAAAAGAACTTTACTCACATAATAAGAATGAACATGAAGTGTATCTGCAGGACAAGTGCAATACTTATTAGGTTGCTTCAACCTAACCGAAAAGGCGGAATGCCACTAAACATAGTGCATTCTATGTTTTCAAACTGCACAAAAATATACCCTTTCATTACTTCATTTTTTATTGTATCACGCTAGAACAACACATATTTTTTCTTTAATTTCTTCTTTTTATTATACTAAAACACAAGGTGTCCTTTGGAATAACCTGAAGCTGCAAATGCAATCTGTGATTCCTCTTAGTTGGCAGTAAAACATCCAGTCTGAAACAAAATCAAATGAACAGGGCATGGACTAAACTGGCAATTATAACTTAATGCACCTTCACTTGAGAGAAGTGAATTGCTTTTTAGTGGCAGCAGGAGCACATGAAAAGAGTTTTTAGAGCAGGAAGTAATTGTGAGGAAAACCTTTACAGAGAAAAGTTCTACACAGTAGTCATAATCTTACAAACAGTATACTGGGTGACTTGCAACATTTCATTTAGTGACCATTTGAAGTTACAACGGCACTGAAAAAGTGACGTATGATCGTTTTTCACCCTTACGACCATTGCAGCATCCCCATGGTCACATGATCAAAATTCAGATGCTTGACAACTGACTCATATTTATGACAGTTGCAGTGTCCTGGGGTCATCTGATCACCATTTTGTGACCTTCTTGCAAGCAAAGTCAATGGGGAAGCCAGATTAATTTAACAATCCTATTACTAACTTAACAACTGCACTGATTCATTTAACAACTGTGACAAGAAAGGTTGTAAAATGGGGCAAACCTCACTTAACAAATGTTTCACTTGGCAACGCAACTTTTGGGCTCAGTTGTGGTGATAAGTCGAGGACAACCTGTATACAGAAAATTATTTTTCATAAACTTACCTGCTGGTTCAATTTTCCCAAATTGGTCTATCATAGAGCAGTTGCTTTGCTATTTACTATTTTACATATAATAGAAAAAATAAGTGTAAAAACTAACAGGGAGAACATTTTAATTATAAACACATTTTTTATTTTGAATAAATCAGGCATGCTGTGTGCGTGTATGTTCATACTGTCATGTTTACAGAAAAGGAGGTACTTAAATTTAAGGTAATCTTCCTCTCACCAATTACAAAGCAAACACACACACATATTATACATGTATACACACACACACATATACACACACAAACACAGACAACAATTCTGTGCAGTGCTCAGTTTCCCCATGTGTTATCTGTAGAGTTATCAGCAGAAATCAATTATGAAGATTTTCCCTCTCCCCCCCACCCCCATCCAACATTAATCTCTTTTAAGTTTATACCAGACATCCTTTGAATATATCAGAAAATTGGGAGGAACAAACACTATTCAATTAAATTAGAATAGTATTCCAATCCAAAATATTGGTTATCACCTTTAAAGCACTTCATGGCATGGGTCTAGGTCTGTGATGGCGAACCTATGGCACGCATGCCGGAAGTGGCACTCAGAGCCATCTCTCCAGGCACGCCAGCCATTACCTGTTGTTTTTCTGGGTTCTGGCATGCACGTGTGCTCTGGCCATCTGGTCTTTGCACACACGGGAGCACCAGAAACTGGAACAGCAGCTCCCTGGTGCGCCTGTGCCTGCTGGGAAGCTGAGCTTCTGGTTTCCAGTGCATGCATGCGTACTGGCCAGCTGGTCTGCGCACGCATGTATGCCAGAAACCAGAAGACCAGGTGACCGGCATGCGGTGCTCCCCTGTGTGCATGTGCGTGCTCCCATTTTGGGACTCGGTGCCGAAAAGGTTCGTCAACACTGGTCTAGGCCCTCTGAGGATCGATCTCACCCCTATGGGACTAGCCCGGCCAACATGCATCAGCAGAGGGGGCATGCTACAGACCCTGGCGGTCAACATTAGAAGGTGCTAGTAAAATCCTCTAAAATATAACTTAACCATTAAGAATAACATCCTAGAAGGCCAGATTAATTTAGCAAAACAAGGGATGGAGCAGCACAAATGTAACTGAAGCTTTAAAAGAAGAGATACTTTTTTTTCTGCTGGAGTTGAAAAGCTTTAAAGATGGCATCAAGAATAACAGTATAAAGGCAGAATGCTGCATTTAGAATGGTCAGTGTTAAGCTGTTACATAAGCAATCCATGGCAAAAGTGGCCCACATTATAATTCAAGTTTTCTACGGTTTAAAGGCAAATCATTTCAGTATTTGAACTGTGGAAATTATGAGACTTAATATCTAAATTACAAGGTTTTAAATTACAAAGTAACTGTAATAACTGCATGCATTTGTATATACCGGTAGTTTAATGAAACAATTTCCAATTCAAATTTCTGAGATTTGTACTATATTTCTGATATCCTTTCTCATCTTTTAATACAACAATAGATTGAAACTCTAAAACATTAATCTACAAAAGTCCCATTTTCACAACTGTTGGCTTAAATGACCAACATACTAAACTCAATTGCTACCTGTGAAGAATTAACAGTGAATAATATCCACTAGCACATTTTATTTCCCTTTTACTAAGGAAAAATGTTTTCAATAATGTTTGATTTATCTACATTGATGTTCTCATTACACAGACTGGTATTACTGTTGACCGGGCATTTATTATCATCTGGCACTAAACTCTGTAAATTCTACAGCAGTGAACATGATTTTCATTTTCCCCTTACATGGTATGCATTCAGTCTTATAAATGATGAAGCACTATGAATTATTATCTTCAGAACAGAAATTTGTAACACACTTTATTTAACCAATGCTAATCTTGAGTATGACTTTAGCCTTGTTCAGGTGTTATCTTTGCAAACTCATTTTAATACAAGAAAAGAGGAGATCATTTCTTTGCCTCTCTTTTTCATCTAATAGCAATAGCACTTAGACTTATATATCGCTTCACATTGCTTTACAGCCCTCTCTAAGCAGTTTACAGAGTCAGCATATTGCCCCCAACAATCTGGATCCTTATTTTATCCACTTCAGAAGGATGGAAGGCTGAGTCAACCTTGATCTGATGAGACTTGAACTGCCAAACTGCTATCAGCTGGCAGTCAGCAGGAGTAGCCTGCAGTACTGCATTCTAAATACTACGCCACCAAGGCTACTGGTAGGTATATAATAAGGTAAGTAAGAGCCAATCACTTCACATACAGCTCAGTTAATTGAAATGTATAACTCCACATATAGCCACTGCCACACAAGCAGTAACTATCCACTGCCAGAGTTCCAGCTCATATGAAAATGTTCCCATGCACATGAAGGCTTCCCACTGGAGACAATCTCTCTCTTACAGTAGAAACCATTTATTTATATGTCACCAGCACAATAAGGGGAGGGGAGGGGAGTAGAGGAAAGGAGAGGGAGAAAAACTTCTCACAGCTCTCCCATGTTGGATCGGATATGCAAAGATAATAATGGAACAGAATTTACACTACTAAATAAATTATTTTATTTTGCTTTCCTTGAAGACTTCCGCACAAGACCAAGCCCATTTGGTAAAATTTTATAATTTTATTGGCTCTCAGGATTTATCTTTTTTCCCCCTATTCCATTCAACATCTACAGTACATAAAAGCAGTGGGAAAGGTCATCTATCTTTTCAGGGCAAGGTGTAATAAATATTCAAATCAATTATCACCAACCATGCTATTCTGAACACATTTTAGCTCATTAATTTTAATACTTAATCTGGTGAATTAATTTTAAATTGTACTATTTTAATTAAACATAATTCTGATTTCTGTATTATGTTCGGTTTTGGCAATTCTAATAAGCATAAGGTTTCAGGTGGTGCATAAACTGAATGAATGCATGCATGCTTTGTCTTTCACAAGAGAAAAAAGTCTCAGGCCTCTCCTTATGCCAGAGTATCTGGACCAGTTTTAAGCATCTGTTTTAATAATAATGTTTGAAGAGAAATAATTGCAGCATTTTGACTAAACTGAATAGTAACATTGTTTATGACAATTCTCTATGATAAAAATTATCGATTTAGCTGCTTCCACAACTAAACAAATCACCAGGAGTGTGTAACCATTTTCCAAGTTCTCCCATAGGCCTTAAAGAAAGCTACAAAACTGTAACATCCTTTAAATTTTTTAATCCTAATTTTTATTTTTAAAAAGTTTTAAAATTCATAGGCCTCAACTACATTTGGCAGTACTGTGGACTACACAGAAAAGTTTAACCATCTTCATTTCTTTTTGCCATTCCATATATTCTCCCTCATACATACCCATACACATTAGCCACCCTGAGACTTTAATCTCTGTTTCATTAGAAGGGACAGAGAATAATGTCCTGTTAAACCACTGAACTCTACAGATAACCCTCCTCTAGTTCAACACTTAGCTTGTCTAAGTGTTGCCATGATATGCTAAGCCCCGTTAATCTAGTTAAGTATGTCATGTAAATAGAACCTGTGAGCTACCAATTCCAAGATATGAAGCTAACAGATGATAAACATAGAAAATAGTTTGATTTTTCTGTTACACAATGATTTATCATGTCAGCAGAACCAGTTTCCCAGATTTGCTAATGTATGGCAATGAAAGAAAGCACAAAAACACTAGCAGAAAAACTGAAGAAAAAAGCTCGCAATTCAAACAAGATTTTCTATGAACTTATGAATATTTATGAAGTAAGGAGAATTACTCTATGTAGCTTCAAATATTCTCTTTAAAAAGTCTCCTAAAATATTAAGACATGCATTAAAACATAAAATGTGCATATAAAAGAAACCAAGAATGAAAGACATGCAGCTTTAAAGATAAGTGTGCTTTCAGCATAAGCATTTGCACTCAGAAAAGCATTTACACAAATTAACATATTTTATCTACTGTAAGTCACATGAAGCAATTGAAACATGGCATATATTCTAATTTAAATCAGTAGAACAAAATTCTTGAACACTAGAGAGGAGTAGTCAAAAATTCTAAGAAGTTATGACAGTTAAATTTGAGTTTTTATCTTTTAAAAATGCAAAATGACAGTTAAAATAATGGTTTTCTGCACTCTTTCTACGCATAGTGCATATGTGACAAACATATTTGACCACAAATAGCACTCTTCTTACAATTACCTCTGAAGATCTTGTCATGTTAATGGGCAAATAATTTCTAAATGAAATGCTGTTTCATTTCCAATCTTTTATGAATAATGTCCAAATTGGATATAGGACTGTTCTTTCAAATTCTTCCAAAAATCTAAAGCAAGAAGAATTCACAGATCATAAAAAAGGACAAGGACGTTATTGCTTTCTCAGTTTCCTAAATATCTGGGAATTAATGCCTAAATGTCACAATCTAAATATGCTACAAATTTCTGATGGGCATTTACATTTAGCAATATAAGTTTCAATTTATTATGTGTAATAGTGTGTGAGAATGATCTTGGGAGACACAATAGAAAGACCCAGCCAAGGGAACAATCAGATAAAGGTAGCTGAGTCTGCAGCAGGAATGTGGATGGAACAAAAGGCTCAGAAGAAACCCTCCCTAGTTTGGGAAAAGTAATGGGGGAGAAAAGTACATTCAGATTTGCAAAATTCTATTAATTATAGCTTGAATGTAAAGTATAAATTATTCATCTAGTTATGTGCGTCACGTGCTGGCCACACCTACCCCCATTTTAGCGAAAGGGGGAAAAGCCGTGATACATCATATGATGACAACATGACGCCAAGAGTTTGACACCCCTGGTCTACTATCTATCAGGCTGACACTACATCACTTTTCTCTCAACATCCCAAAACTTCGCTAAAAAAGAGGTTGCATTATATATAGCAGATGGCTCCAAACAATACTTGTGTCAGTATTGCAATGGTTATTAGTATGTAGACTATTTCATGGAATAAATTAATTATGTAGTGTTCCTGGCCATAAATTCCAAAACTCCAGAACTGCATTGATTCTTCATTTACTACCTGAATCATCACTTTCTGAAAGGAGAGTCTCTTTTAAATCTTGTTCCAGTTTGACCGCTTGGGCAGAGTAGCCCAATTGACTGATCAGTGGAACCTTCAGACCCAGGCAGTGATGGGATTCAGCCAGTTCACACCACTTCGGGAGAATCCGTTGTTAACTTTCTGAGCTGGTTGTTGGAAGAAATCATTAGGGCAGAGAACCAGTTGTTAATTTACTTGAATCCCACCACTGGACCCAGGGAACAAGTTGCTAAAGTCTTCAGGTTTCCAAGGTTCATACCTTTGAAATTTCTCATCAGTTTCAAAAATGAAATAAAAAAGCCTAAATTTCTAAAAAGCTTGACAACCCTTAGAAAAAATCAAATTCCACAAAGAATTTTTAAAAAACTGAAAATGTAGTGGTCAGAGCAACATGGTTTCACCATTACAGTAGACAGATTTTTTTATGCTGAAAAAAGGTGGGTTCCTTAGTTTCATAGGTTACTTGCAATTTGCCCTTCCTTGTAGCTAATATTTCTAGCAGTAATTATTTGTCATTACTCCCAGTCATCTGCCCATTCTACTTCACAATCCCAATTTTCCTAAATAATGAATACTGTCATCGCTATTCCACACTAGATAATATAGCTTCTACTATAAATGGTTCCATTGACTTTTTCCAGTTTGCATTGTCCAAGGAGTCTATGTCAACATTTCAAATTCCCATGTTCCAATTGTCAAGTGTTTTCCACAATGTTTGTTTCTCTGTTATTCTTATTTTTATTCTTTCCATTTCTCAACATTCTAATTTTTATATATTTTCCATGGATCTCACATATTCTCACTTTAAAAAACAAACTGATAGAGCTGAGATTATAGTACATTGGACTGGCTATCTTGAATTTTTTGACCAAAGCTTGCAGACACCCCAATTCTTATCTTTTTATAATCTACAGAGGCTAACAGAATGAAGAAGGCAGCCTGCTTCAGATATTTATTCCTTAATATGTATAGGCTTTTCCTTATATAGTTCTGATCATGCAAATATATAGCGCAAATATATAGCGCAAATATAGAGCTTTTATTTTAAAGAGACCTTGCATCTTGTATTTTTAGTTTATATAGTCATGCTCGGTAATCATATAGCCTTTGCAATCTAAAGTTTAAAACAATAACATTAAGACTCTATGAAATTATGTCCTAATTACGCTACATAGCAAAGCTGTAAGATTCTGTGTTGCAATGGTGAGAGAGCAGAATATTGCAGCTCTCCTGGAAACTATCATTCACTTATCAACTAAAAGAAGATAAAAGGATATTCTGAATTCCCTGGATAGTTTCTTAATGGAAGTATAACTAAGTCCAGCATTACAATGAATAAAAGGGCAGCAAAAAAAGACATGAACAAGTGGTTCAGGTTCTTCCAAATAGACAGGAGTGCAACTTCCCTGCATAAGGATACAGTGAAATCTCTCTTCTAACCCTGCAGAAGGCAGCACATGCCTAAAGTGAACGTTCTCCTGTACTTTGGATAAAGAAGATGTTGTCAAGATAGGATGCCACTGAAACATTCTTATTAATAAGACCACCGATTCCCCCTTCACAAATATTGCCAGTCACCTATCATTCAACTGACTTCAGAGGGATCAACAGAAAATCCTGCTGATCTCTTGGAATATTGCTGGCTGGTGCTAAAAATGAAATTGTCTTTGATTCTAAATGAAACTGGAAAATATGGCATTCTCCTTCAAGAGATCAGGGACCATGAGTCTCTGGTCCTTGAAATAGGCCAGTATTTCTCACTATGGGCAACACCAAGAGCCAAATGGGGATGGGTTCCTGAAGACTTGCTTTAAAATAAATCAAGCCTAATAGTTCTACCTTACTGTATGCCCCCTACTGCCTATTACTCACTCTCTCAGAACAGAACTACTCATTTTTACTATTTTATATTCATTGTGTCTGCATAAGTAGTAATTGGAGGCATTAAACAGTAACAGAGTTGGAAGGGACCTTGGAGGTCATCTAGTGACCAAGGGGCTTTTGGCCAGCTTCCCTGGGGTAGGAGGACTTTGCTATAGTAGCTCATGCCCTTATCACTATCCATGTGGACTACCATAACATGCTGTACTTAGGGCTGTTCTTAAAAACCACCCAGAGCTACAAATGATCCAACAACCTTTGTGTTCACTGAACCCAGAAGTTGGGAGCATATGTCATCTCTGCTACAAGTCTATCGACCCTCTGTCAGTTACCCTTAGGTTACTGGGTACAATTTAAGGTACTGTAAAACCTTCTACATCTTGGCATTAGGATACCTTCAGAAGAGATTCTCCTAGTAGAATTACCCTGACCCATATAATTTTTCCAAGAGAAGCAACATATGGCTCCCTATAGCATGGGCATGGTGGCCAAAACCAGAAGGCACCACTTCTTGGTAGCAAAACTGCCTCTTTGGAACATGCTCACAACTGAAATAGCTTGACTTCCTTCCAACTGCCTTCCACAAACAGTTTAAAACACAGCAGACACCATTTACTGTTATTTGCAAACTCAAGTGAGAACCACACAGATTTCAGAAAGGCATTTTAACACCAGTTAGAGTAAGGGAAAAAAAATACAATCTGTATATGGAAGTTCTGAGGCAGATTTATAGAAACCAATTAAAATACTCTGGTGGCTCAACAGACTAGTAGTCTGTTATTAACATCTGCTGCTTGCAATTACTGCAAGTTCAAGTCCCACCAG
>JANHZT010004723.1:44563-57871 GCA_032468215.1 Stegonotus admiraltiensis | reverse complement strand
AAAGACAGCTGAGAATCCAGGAGGACACCCAAGTTGCAAGCCCTCTCTGTGGGGGCCAATGATTCGCCCCCAATAGCACCAGCTGGCTATACCTGGACGCCGGAAGTCACAGCCACTCGGTCTTGGAGGGGTTGAGTCGAAGCCTGTTCCTCCCCATCCAGACCTGCATGGCTTCCAAACACCAGGACATCACTTCCAAGGCATCGTTGGGGTGGCCAGGGGTAGAGACGTATATCCCATTGTTATATCCTATGGAAACTAAATATTGCATTCCACAACTGAACTGAACCAAATAGTAATCAATGAGGTAATAGTGTCATGATTTAGGATGCTTTGCTGACTCAGGCCTAAGCAACTAATCCATATTGGAAGAAGCCTGAGTTTTGCTTTGTACCATAGAATTCTATAGGAGAATATCAGGACACCTACCTATCATTTGAAATTGTTGCTTAGTAAACAACAGATCTTTAGTTTGCAAGTGTGTCAACCTGCAATACAAAAACTAAAATGGAGAAGCAGGTCCAGAAGAGCATGGATGAAGAAATATAAATTCAATGTTCTGGAATCCTCAAATAAACATCCAGATCTAAACCCTGTGGTAATATTGTGGCAGGGCCTAATGCAATCTGTTTTCACTAAAAAAAAAAAAAACCTTTAAGTTATTAGGTTGAAGAAGAAACTTTCTTACAAAACTGATCAGCAACTACACATAGTATTTACTTGGAATTATTGCTAGTAAAGAGAGTATAACCAGCTACTAAAATTAAGGGAATATAGCTATTTTTTTACATTTATATATTTTACCTTCTATTACTTTGTTTACGAAATAAATGGACCAAGAACCAAAAGTTGATGTTTATCAACTTATTTAAAGTTACTTGCCTGAGAGAATGAGTAACATCAACTTTTGGTTCTTTGTCCATTTCTATGGATCAGTAAGAACTGCATAAATCTTTCTTAACATTAAGAAGCAGAAATAAGTGAAAATTCAGAGCATTTAAAATGGGGTGAATACTATTTTAGAGCTGATAAAACAATAATAGTATGTTTTTAAAAGATCGTATTGATCTTAGTCAATCATCAGTTGTAGCTTAGGAAATATTCCTCTCTATTCTCAGATACATACTTTCTTAAAGGCATCAACTGCACATCGATAGATGCAAACCTACACCTGGAAGATGTTGATGGGGAATCTGGTTGCACAAACACTGAATTGCTTACAATTTTGACAGGCAAATTAACCTCCAGACAAAAGGTCAGTCCAAGCCAATTCATACTTTAAGCTCCAAATTAGTACCTCAATATCAGACAAAAGTAAGATTTGGCAGGTATGCAAGGTATGGAAAAATGTGTGAATTTCAATACAAATAATTACTAGTTTGGATTTGTAATAAAATAAATCCTAGGAAGTATAAAATATCCAGGATTTGTATGTGTGTGTGTGTGTGTGTGTGTGTGTGTGTGTGTGTAAGGCCAAGAGAAACCCACAGTCACATCTTCTATCTCTCACTCTTCTTATGGGAATAAAAATGAGGGAGAGAATTACATTCATTGTGTTGACCTTCTGAAATAAGGCCAGAACATAAAATAAATACAATTTGGATATATGCAAATAGTATACCTGTTTTAGGGTCTGTAAGGAAGTACATACTGTACATTTTAACTAGAATTTCTGCTTATAATGTGATGGAAACATCTTTTGGGAATGTACATAGAATCATTTAATACAATCAAATTCTTCTTTGCTTAGGAACAGACTGAACCTCTAGTTATAATTATGTTGTGAGCAGTGAATAAAAGGAATTGGAATAAAGGTCAAAAGGAAGAAATAGCAGGAAAAAGTAGCAAAATCCAACAATATGATATATTTTCATATCTTCTGATGATTCTTCACTCTTAAAATAGCAAACTATTACTAAACTTTATCACCTGATTTATTAAGCAAACTTCATGATTATTTTGCTTGAGGCTTAACATGAAAAATAACAATACATACGCAACTTCTAAACATAGATGTACATTTCAGGAGATACCTACTTTCTGTGTTACCCACACACTGTTCACAACATTCAACATCTCTGGAGAATTTTACTTTTATGGAACTGGAAAAGGAGAGAACTGAGCTATTCTGTGAAGGGAATTCCAAAGGCAGAGTTTCTTGTACAACTTATTTTTATTTTTATTTCCCGGGGATTGTGATTTTATTCTTTTATGTTAGTCAAAACTTTGAGCTTTCACAATTTCAAAACTAAAGATAGTTGGGCTGTGCAGCACCTCAGATGCAATTCCTAAAAGGTGTTTTGGTGTGCACAGAGGCACAAATGTAAAAATTGTATGCAACTTTTTTAGGAGTTGCATTTTCCCTGAAATTGTGCAGCTGTGTCTCCCCCACCAAACAATTCCAGGAAAAGACACCTTTCAATTGAATGGAATTTTAAGTGCTGCATAGCTCTACAATTTAATATTGTATATAATTAAAAATAAAGCTGAATAAAATATGTAATTATATATATTTAACCAACATTTATTTGTTTTCATATTTTAAGCTTTGTTACATATTTTTATCATTAACTCTATTATTTTACCAGGGAGCAAAAATTATGTACATTAGACCTACATCTTAAAGATTTTTCTCAGCTGACTCTTTTAAGCAGAGTTGTAACAGAGTTACAGCAGAAGTCTTAACTTTAATTCATATAGTTGTGACACAAGTGCTAAACTCTGACAGCACAACTGTTATTAGGTTCATCTGTAACTATATCTGTATAATTGCCAAATACTGCAATAATTCTCATACGTATCGAAGAATTAAAATTGCTGAACCAATTACAGGGTTTAAAATCTAGTTCTGCTGGGGTGTATTTTTGGCTTACACACCTGTAGGTGGCTGTCAGCACAAACTATGGGAAGATCTCATATATAGAATGTAGAAATGCAATGGTATCTGTGAAACTTTTAACAAGAAGGAACATTAAACTAGACAATCATGCTTCACGGTATAAATTTAGGTCCACATTTAAATCCACATTTTCCAGGTTACTAAACATTTAGCAATGTTAGTAAGCTATATATTGGTAGAAGATTTAAGTGCTCAAATTTTGAATAGCCAGTGTTACTTCTGCATATCAGATGGAAGCATTTCAGTAGAAACCATTAATTCCAACATTGTTTTCTCCTCATGCTACACTACACATCATTAAAGCAAACCTGCAGAGAATGGGAAAGCAATTAGAGATTAGTGAATTCCAGCATCAAAACTCAGAGAACATTCTTTCAATTGCAATGTTTCTTAACTAATCGGGCTTTTTTTTTCATTTTGGGGTGTTGTTTCTTAAAAAATAGTCCTTGAAGCACAACCACAATTGGGACTAGAATTGTGGCCGCTAAGAGATGCAGCGATAAAGTGAGACATGATCGCATCTCTTAGCAACCCAAACCCCAGCAATCCCCATTGCTGTCTTAAGCAAATCTTACCAGTCATTAGCTGAGGATCCATCTCTAAGTCATTCCAAGCTTAGTCCTTCATAGCCTGGAGGGACTGAGTCCCTCAGTGAAATAAAGGACTGACTGCAACTCCTCCCACCTGCCTATCTCCCCATATTTGCCTTTTGGGGTGCCCTGCATCCTTGCCTTGGGGGGATGACAAACAGCTCCAGAATCACATACTTCTGAGGCTGCTTGCCATGCCCTGTGAAGCTGCAGCCATCTTACCAGTTCTGGTCACCCTCACCACTCTACACTTTGAGACCTCTGCCGCTCTGCATGCCACCACCCCACAACTTCGGGCACAGGTCATAAGTTGCTGTTGTAACTTGAAATGGTCGCTGAATGGTCATAAATTGAGGACTACTGTATGTCATTTTAATGGATTATAACTGAAGTATAAATGAAGTATCAGAAACAGTATAAAGAAGGAAGGGAAGGAGAATACAAATTATATGAAACTGGTCGCAGCCTTCTACAGCTGAAGAGTCAAAAGCCTTGAAGTCTAGACATAATCACCTTACTATACCATGGAAAAAAATGGTAGAATGACATTCCCAAAAAGGAACACAAAATCAAAATGACCTGCCTATTATTTACATCTTGAACAATCAGAACAAAACCTCTCAAATATCCTTCATGAGCCTCGGTGGTGCAGTGGTCAGAGTGCAGTACTGCAGGCTATTTCTGCTGACTGCTGCCGATGGCAATTTGGCAGTTCAAACCTCAGCAGGGTCAAGGTTGACTCAGCCTTCCAAGGTGAGTAAAATGAGGACCCAAATTGTTGGGGGCAATATGCTGACTCTGTAAACTGTTTAGAGTGGTCTGTAGAACACTGTAAAGAGGTATATAAGTCTAAGTGCTATTGCTATAATATAAATAAAGCAATTCCAAATGTTTGTTAAAATCACGTTTCCTAAAAGAGCTAATTTATTTGAATGCTTCTTAACAACTGTTTCATAAAATCAGACCTTTAAAGTTTTCAATAAGTTGATACATGGTTTAAAAATAATTTCCACATCATTTGAAAGGTCATGCTTTAGTAATCTAAGTTTTACCAGGATCCTTAATACTATCATATGTGTCTTTTGACATGTAAAGATCATAGTATTCTACACTGGTTTTGATCAACTTGAGAGTGTATATAGCACAAATGTGACCTTCAGTAGAACGGTGAGACAGGTTTACAATTATCCAAATAGACAATATGACAAAATCCTTTTATTATAAAAACAGAATGTAAAAAATAGCATCAGATCCACTAACAAAAATTTCAAAAACAAAAACCTGCAGTGCTTTAAAAGACCTCAATTTATTGCCTTGACCTTGCTAGCTGATGCAAAATCAGGAAATGAACCAGCAATGGAAATAAACCTTTCATCCTATACAGCTGACTAAAAAGTATTGTGGAATTTCATTGTGGAAAAGCAGCTCTGTGCTAAGCAATTTTCAAAAAGAAAAGAAAAGGACATGGGGAACATGCTTTTGAGAATCTTTTAAATTTGGATGCTTGTTGATAATAAAATTCCCAAATGCATCAGATTTTTAACTATGTTTAACAATCAGGCACTTAACTGTTGCTGCAAAATGCTAAAAGTATTTCTACCACCCTCCTCTGAGAAATCCTGCTATGCTTAATTAGTTAAGACATTTTTTTCCTTTCAGTAATTGCTCCTTATTGAAAATGAGCTGTTTGCTGATTTTAAAGAACTCAGGAGGTAATATACTTCTACATTACCACCTGAGTTCTTTAAAATCAGTAAACAGCTTCTTTTCTCTGTAAAAGCAAGTGGCCTATGTGAGCATTTCATTATGAATACATGAATTTATTAATAAACAGTGAATAGTAGGAATAATAGCTTTATTATTATGGTCAATGACTAGAATTAAATACAGCTTTTTAAAAGGATAAAAATAAATGGACCAATAAAACAAAGGGGAGGTTTTTTAAAAAAAATCTAAATACGAACTAATTTCTATTAAATTACTACTAAACAACTTATCAATTACTAAAACAATAAAATAAAATATTAAAATATTAAAATTAAGTCTTTATTAAAAATTAAAGTTACTTAGAAGCGATCATTTTAATAAGATAAACACAGGTGAATTACTGTATAACTTGGTTAGTTGTCACTGTACTTAGCAAAATCATAAAAATGACAGTTTTAAAATTATCATTTGAATGACTAAAAATTCTTTAAAAAGGAAAATTAAACTCACAATAAATAGCAACTGAGATAAAATAGAATTAGATCTCAGAGATCATCTCTATAGCATCAGTTAAGCATCAGTTACTCCATGAGGTTCAATAAGAAATAAGAAGAAATAAGGGATAAAGTAGAATGTATGTTTTATATTCAATTTCCTCCCGAGGACATGGCCATAGGTTGTATATTATGGATATGCCAGTGAGTTTCCCTTCTAGAAGAGCTGAACAAGATTAAGTGAAGTTCTAGTACCACTTTACAAAGCCTTTTTGTAAGATCACACTTGGAATACTGCATCCAATTCTGGTCACTAAAATCTAAAAAAGATGTTGAGATGCTGGAAAAAGTGCATGGAAGAGCAATGAGAACGATGTTAGGAACTGAGTATATCTAATCTAATGAAAAGAAGGACTAGGGGAGACAAGATTGCAGTGTTCCAAAATCTGAGGGGCTCCAACAAAGACAAGTGAAGTCAAACTATTTTCCAAAGCACTAAAAGGCAATGGATGGAAAATAACTAAGGAGAGAAGAAACCTAGAGCTCAGGAGAAATTTCCTAATGGTGAGTGCAATCAACCAATGGAAACGGCTTGCCTTTAGAAGTTGTGGGTGCTCCATCACTGGATGCTTTCAAAAAAAGACTGGAAATCATTTATCTGAAATGGTATAGAATCTCTTGATTGAGCAGGGGGTTGGACTTGAAGACCTCCAAGGTCCCTTCCAACTCTATTATTCTATGTTCTATGTCTCTAAGTTGGGTTAATACAAAGACTGTCCTGAGGTTTAAGCCCAAAATATATGTAAGGGTTTTAACCACTGCCTAAGTTATAGATTTTTGAAGTAAAGTTTAGGTCCTTTGATGAATCTAGGTCAAAAACCCACTTTTAAAACTTTCAATAGAGCTTTCTCATAACCAATCAATACCACGTATTGTGTGGAAAATCTCTGGTCATAGACTGGATTTTATTTAAATTAACCATGAGACTAATGTGAGACAATCTGGTGCAGGTGTATGTGACCCCATAGATAGCCAAGGCTGACTTGATATAAATTAGGAATATACTGATTGTTATATAGTGAAAGCAATAATGATATGCATGATCACTACAAAATAAACAAAATTGTATACTCATCGCTCCCAACATAACTAGACTGATTCTAAATGGAACATCAATTCAAATTCTGTTTAACATGCAAATGATACTGCAGCTTATATAGAATAAAATTAAAGACAATAGATTCCTAGGAAGATTAAGTTATTGTCCCTTTTCGTATGACTGTCTATATTTGATTTTTCAACATCTTGATGTTCTTGAGGATGCAGTTAAAATTATAAGTCAGATAATCACATCTGGCCAAATTTAGGCAAAACTGAACAGGTAAGTAAAGATGAATATTTTGGTGAAAAAAATTCTTATGCTACCCTGTTTCCCCCAAAATAAGACATCCCCTGATAATAAGCCCAATCGGGCTTTTGAGTGCATGGCAATAAGACCAAGCGCTTATCTCAGGGTTCAAAAAATATAAGACAGGGTCTTATTTTCAGGGAAACATGGTATGTCTTTTAAGGACTAACTCTCTTGATAAAACTTTGGGAATCTCAACTATCATAGAAAAAAAAAAATATGGAAGTACAACAATTGTCTGCATTTTTTTTCTAAGTTCTCAATATGTTATTTTCATGTGCTGTGACTATATCAGCTTGAATTTTACATCATCTTGGCTGCTAATAAAGTATATATAATATTTTTTAAAATGTGAAGCAATTAGCTAACAGAATCTGTATGAAAACAATGACACCATATTGATTTCTTCCATAATAGAAGTATGGTTGAACTGTGCGGAATATGATTGATTTAAAGCTAACTATTATGAATTTTGGAAGTGCATGATGTTATAGTTCTAATCTTCTGAATGCCTTGAAGGAAACAAATTGTAGCTGAAATTTATAATCCAATCAGGCTCAGATTAAATGACATCTATCCTGAACATGCAGCTGCTACTAAAAATAGCATGAATTACATTTTTAATTCCTGGTCCCCCCCTCCCCCCATTTTTCTCTCTATAACTTGCTGTCACAATATTCTATGTGATTCCTGTAAGTCACAGCTCATGTTCATGCAAAGAAATGTAATACATACCTAAACTCACATATTATTGTATCTAGGTGACAAATGAAAATAAGCAAAGTTATATTGGCAATTAAGTTACTGGAAATATAGATACAAATGGATAAAATAGCATGTATTTCATTAAAGGCCAAAAAAATAAATCTCACATAAATAATATGAAATAGCATTAAATAATTCATACAAATTGATTTTTCAAAAAAATTCACATGTAGCAAGTCAACTACAGGCCTTTTTCCTGTTGATTGTAAAAAAAAAATTCAAATATTTACGAGAAAAAATCTGGTATGCTTAGTCATGTACCATGTCCTCCTATAAAAATTAGCATCTTATACTGTTTTTTCATCAAAAGCTGGGAAATATCAGGGAGATAGGCCGCATATAAATTTAATAAATAAAAATAAGTAAATAAAAAGCCTCAATATTTTGGTTGGTGCTAGTTTATCTGTACAGTTCCCACGATCCTGTCAGTTTGCAGGATAAACAGATGCACCATCCAGTCAAAGGTCAGATCCTGCAGTTTTGTTACCATGGAAGCAGGGTTATAAAGTTTTGGTGCCAGATCTTAATATAAATCCTAGTGTTGCCCTTTGAGATTTGACACAGACTTAAGTGCTCTGTAACCCGGCCATTTGGAGTCTCTGTGCTGTTGTTTTCTGGGACTTCCAACAGCTGAAAAGAGATGTGTCATCATATTGCTTGGTATGTTATGCTTTTGTGCTTCTGTTTAAATCTGACTGCTCAAGCTAATAACAAGTAAAATCTCCTTACTTTCTGGTGCATTCATTGTCTCTGGATCCTCAAAGAACCAATTGTCTGGCACCTGGCCACTGCCTGACACTTGGCAATACACAAAAGGATGGATGTTAAAACAAGAAACAAAGGAGGTGGCCCTGATTCCCCTTTTCTCTATAGATACAGTATACTTTATTGATTAGTCAATTGACCATATCAAACATGAGCACCAGCCACAGTAAAATACAATAAAATTTAAGATATAGGGGAGTAAGATAAAATAGCTGTGGTGAAATAAAATGGAATATAGTGGGTAAGATAAAGATGAAAGAGTAAGATAAAATAGTAGAAGGTAAACAGAAGAAGTAAACTTTAAGTTGATTGATTGCATCAAATATATACAGTAGAATGATACAAAAATGCAAATAAGATAACAAGAAAACAAAAAAACATAATAGACTGTCACCCTTAGAGTTAACTCCAAGCTGGTCAAGGTATTCTGTCCTCTTTGAGATGGCCTTTGAAATTAAGAGACTTACTGAGGATGTGTAGGTTCATTATCTGCAATAAATAAGACTACTTCTCCCAGGTACTACAGTATTTTTTAGTTTTTAAATAAGGGTCTAAGTAAGCAATACTTTCTGGAGAGTACAATTTGCAGTCAATATGTCCAGGATCTTCAATGGCTGCTGTTCCACAAATGCACAATCTTTCTTCAGTTGGGGCTCCATGAAAACTTCCATGACTTACCATGGAATCCAGTTATTCAAATCAAACTCTAGAAAAAGCAGTTCTGACATGTTGAGGCATGTAAGTTGTTAAATATTTTCTCTAACTGGGAGGCTGATTTGTCTTGAGCCAGCCACTTCAGAGGTTTGACACATTTAAGTGCTGCAATATCATCTTGGGCAGTCACATCAATAACTCTTTGCTCAAAAACTTCCTTGACCTTTAGATCCGATTGGACTGGGCACTGGAAGGAGAATCCATATTGAAAGATAACATTTGAAAATTGGGGGGCCCAGGCATGAGATTAACGACTAGCACATATGTGCGAGGGGAATCTTTTTACCTATGATAGGAATTAGAGAATATGAGTAATTAGGGTTGGTAAACTGCCTTATGGCATTTGTAGACAGTAGCTCTTAAAGAACCCTTTTTAAAATATGGAAGTCAGGAACCTGTTTTTGTGAAAAGCAAGTCCCAAGTACAGATAGGACTTAACTTGATTTATATATTCCATATCCAGGCTCCAATTATACCTAATCTGCTTCTTACCAAAAACAATTAGTTCTGGACTTACTGATGTTCAGGTAGTTGAGTGCCTAGAATGTTCTGAACCTGTGAAGCAGTCTTCTCACCCCTACCTGGGTTATAATATGAATACCATTTCATCTGCATAAAGCAGAATGTTCACATTTATTTTTAACTTTAGGCATATGCATATTGGCGTGGTGAAAGGACTTTGGGATATCCTGTTGATCATTTTGTGGGTCCTCTAGTCCATTAGAAGTTGGGGAAGTGAACAATTGTGTAATATTCTTCCCATATGGAGGTAGGTAGAATAGAATAGAATTTTTTTTTATTGGCCAAGTGTGATTGGACACACAAGGAATTTGTCTTGGTGCATATGCTCTCAGTATACATAAAAGAAAGAAAAGGTAAAGGGGTATCCAGGGAGAATCTACATTCCCATAATAATCCTGCAACTGAGTGCTGGAAAAAGGCTGGGTTTGGGTTTTTGGCTGCTAACTCTAAATTTAGGCAGAGAGAGGACAAGTGATGAATCTTGCATTTAATTGTACTCTTGTCTGAACACTAGCATGGCAACATGATTATTATTTGATGCATAGGACTGTGCTGTGTATATGTCTGTCAGATACATTTAAGCAACAGTATGAAGCATATTCACTGGAAAATACAGTATAATTTACATCTCTTATATGTTACATTTTGACCAAATTTCAGCTATTTAGATGTTCATTGCTTTCCCAGTTTCAAATTATGAAACATAAAACTACCAAAGCCTTTTTTTTTTCTTGATTGCTTGCTTCCTTGGTCTTTTCATGTACATTCTGGAAACAAAAAGATAGCTTACAAATCAATATTTTCATTTCATCAAGAGCGCTGTGCTTCTACAAATCACAATCTGGCACGGCACACCTGTGTCTAACGTGATTCTCTTAGTATTTAAGGCAATAAAGACATGCAGGTGGGACTGGATTAGTAATGGGTCAACAATAGAATCTTTCAATTACAGGTTTCTGGTTCAGTTTCAGTTCAGGTAAGTAATTACAAAGTGCTTACCATTTGGCAGCCTATGTAAAATTAATTGATGGGTTCAATCCAGAGTTTAAGTCGTAATTTCCCACTACACATTAAACTAGCAGCATGGCTAGCATTAATTGATGCCCATTGTTGTGCCTTTATAGACCAAATATTTAAAGAACATAAACAGTAAATTAAATTTTAATATTCCAAATCTTAACAGTAGACTAGCAAAAGCTTTATCAGATTGTTCACTTTCAGAATATTTAAACTGCCTTATGTCTCCCAAAAGGGTGATAATACCAGGGAATTAATTTCTTCATTAAATATATCAATCATTAGTTATACTTTGCCACAAATTAGAATTTCTGTGGATTAATGTATTGTTTCCATCCACAGCATATTAAATGTGGCCCAGTCATCTAAATCTCCTTTGCAGAACGGTGATTAGAAAGACACTAAATTTATGTTTATATGAATATATTCAAATAAATGCATAATAAGCACAGCAAATCTGATATTGTGAGATGTTAGATGTAATGTTTTTTTTAAAAAAAACAACAGGAACAGCAATTTAGATATCAAGAATTAAAAGTCCACTTGCAAAACAGCAGACAAATGTAGAACGAAATTGTTTTTCCTATTTCTCTTGCAAAATTGGGAAGTTGGGGAGAATCCTTCCCAATGTAGGCAAATTGGAGAGATTACATTTAAATCAGCTTTTTAATTTAATTAAATTATACAGGCATTGAAGGGTACATGTATAATGTATAATTAATTAAATTATACAGGCATTGAAGGGTACAATAGATTGAAAGGTTTCAAGACCCAAAAGATTTTTAGGCATGCCTTGTTTTGCTGCTTTTCATGCTAAGAGAGTATTAATAGAACCATAACTTGCTCTGCTTCAAGAACACGGGAAAGCTGAAAATTTATTTATCAGTTCACATATTGCTCAAAGTCATTATCCTTTATCATGATTTCTTGACTAATTATACACAAGTTCGCATATGATATTAAAATGCAATCATTTAGAGTAGGGGTGTCAAACTGGTGGCCTGTGGGCTGGATGCGTCATGCCCACCCCAGCTCCACGAAGGGAAAAATTGTCATGACATATCACTTGATGGTAACGTGATGCCGTGAATTTGACCCCCGTGATTTATAGCATGGGTATTCAACCTTTAGGCTGGCTTGGGCCATATTGAATAAAGAGGAATTGTCTTGGGCAACATATAAAATATAAATGTAAATAAATCACATGATAATGTTAAAAGTTTCTGATCTTGTGGGGCTGCATTACTAGCTGTCCAAAGTTGCACGTGGCCTGTGAGCCAAGGATTGGACATGTCTAATTTATATACTACCAGTTCTTAAGGTAGAAAATCTCCTTTCATTTTATTCTGAGAATAATAAACTCCAAGAAGCAGATTGGAAAGATAGAGGAATAGAGGAATAGAGAACATCACTAGGCTAAATGTGAATTTGATAGATCACATTAATCTTGACTAAATTTTAACAGCTTCCCCTAGTCTTGAGTTCTATATGTGTTGGATTCCAACTCTCAGAATTTCAAGCCAATGAAGCTAAAGAGTTGGACTCTTTGTAAAATTGGAAAAGCAAGTAATTGAGAAGATTTAGATTGCAAAAGGGCATTTTAATTAACCATTTTTATTTCTATCAACTAGATGAGAATATAGTATATTTAGAAAAACAGCTATATGAACGCTAATCATTTGTGAAATAAATGGAATCATATTTTCATGTTTCCTCTGATACATTTCATGATATATTTGTACAAATTCAGTGCCCATTCCTCAAGGGCAAATGCCGTATTACAAACCATTAATTGATTCTGCAGCTGTTAATAAGTCCCAGGTTAATTGCAAACACACAGATCACATTTCATGTATACACAGTGATTTTAATTTTACTGAATAACCAAGTCAGTTTCCAAAACTCTTTTATTATACTACTAGATGTTTTAGAATTGGTTTCTGTTCACATATTCCAATTTATGTTGGATCTATTCTTATTCTGTACAAATAACTCAATCAACACATCCAGAAGTAGGCACAGAGCAGTTGTGTTTTGCCATGTGGTTACTTATTTTGCATCTTCAGTCATCCAGCACAGAGTGAGATATTTAACGGAAGATGAAAAGTATTATATATTTTTTCTATTAATCAAGACAGAGAAAAAAATGAAAATGATTTGATATGACTGATATTACATTCTTCAAGCAATCTAGACCAGTGTTGGCTAACCTTTTTGCCATCGCATGCCAAAAGCGGGGGGAGCATGGTGGGGTCACACACACGCATGCCCACATCCATAATTCTATGCACCGTGCCCCCCCATGCTCCCTCCGCTTTTGGCACGCGATGGCACAGTAGGCCTGGTAGGTCCGTTTTTTGCTCTCCCCAGGCTCCAGAGCCTTTCTAGGAGCCTGGGGAGGGCAAAAATGGCCTTCCCCACCACCCC
>JANHZT010004723.1:5969-17543 GCA_032468215.1 Stegonotus admiraltiensis | reverse complement strand
CTCTGAACCACCGGCCATCATCGCTACCTACTCGCCCAAGCCGGTCTGAACCAGGAGCATTTCACCCCTGGTTTGGTGGTAATTTTATGAATAGGGTAGGGTAGGGTAGGAAACAGAATAGGATAAGTTATGAAATAGAGTAGAATAGGAAAGAGTAGGGTAGGGTAGGATAGGATTATAAATAGGAAAACAATGGAATGGAATGGAATGGAATGGAATGGAATGGAATGGAATGGAATGGAATGGAATGGAATGGAATTAGCTAGGAATAGGAATAGGAATAGGAATAGGAATAGGAATAGGAATAGGAATAGGAATAGGAATAGGAATAGAATTTGAACTGGAATTGGAATAGAATTGGAATTGGAATTGGAATTAATAGAACAGAACAGAAGAATTCAGTGGGAAGCTAGGTAGGTTATGCCCCCAAATATAAGAATTTATTGAACATTTTATGTATCAGCTTTAGAAATAATAAAGGAATATTAGTTCACAAATATAAAGTGGAATTTTACAAACACTAGAAGAAACAACACTGAGCATAGCTGATAGCATAAGATATCTTCACATATCACATTTTTTTACAGCTACCATCTGAATTACCATCTGGCCACGATTAAACTAGACTGGCTAAAAAGCATTCTGCCACCTGCCACACTCTATTCAGCCTCTAGGTTAGGAAATATACTGTACAGATTTGACACATTTGTCCAAAGAAGCCTAAAGGATGCATTATTTCCAGCTGTTTTTGTAGTTGGCTTTTGAAATTTTGTATTTTTTATTTACCTTTATAAGCTGTCCTCATGCCATCTGCCACTGAAGGGGCAACAGATAAATTCCAGAAATATAAGAAAGCAAGTAAAGAAAACAATATGATACAAGGAAGTCATCAAATAAATCTATAATTTCTGTTGCTTCCCTGGGAAAGATTATTCTCAAACATTGCATACTCACTGTATATTAACAGGAATGGTAACTGTCACAATTTTGTGTTATGACTTGAATGCACAGAGCTGCACTTATAAAAATTTCTTCTGAATGTGTAAAGAATGTACAAATCTCATTCTTAAGTAGCAATTGCAGGATTATGTTTCCAGCTCCTATGATAATGAAATGAAAAGGGCATTGTATTACCTGAACGCCCCTTCTGATTGCACTGGGGCCAGTGGTCAGGAATGGATCATGTTCGTCTGATCCTATCCGACCAAGTCTGCCAGCAAGGAAGCTCCTTCCCTTCCTTCTATCTCCCAGCTTTCTTGACGAGGAAAGATGTGGCAAACCGACACTGGAGCTGCAAGATAAAAGACGGTACACCAACCGATCCGGAGCGGGCAAAAAGAGGGTGGGGCTGACCACTGGCCCCAGTGCAATCAGAAGGGGAGTTCAGGTAATACAACGCCCTTTCTCATTGAGCGTGGGGCCAGTGGTCAGGAACAGGACATGCCAAAGCAGAGGTCCTATAGGGAGGGATCCGCCCGGTCTGGAGACACCCGCCCCCAGTGAACTTATTGCAACACCTGACAGCTGAAGGCTGCATCCGCTGACGCAAACCCATCCAGCTTGTAATGCCGGATGAAGGGTGTAGGAGAGACCCAGGCCACGGCTCGGCAGACCTACTCAAGAGAGGCCTGGGTGGCCCATGCCGCAGAGGTAGAAGCACTCCGAGTGGAGTGGGCAGTGAGACGGCGAGGGACTGGCAAGGTTTGGGCCTCATAAGCCTTGGTGATAGTCGCCCAAAGCCAATGTCCCAGAGTAGCTGAGGAAACTTTCTGGCCCAAAGTGGCTGGTTGGAACAAGACGAAGAGGGACTCCGTCCGTCGCAGGGAAGAGGTCCTCCGGAGGTAGACTCTAAGGGTGTGCCTAACATCTAGGGTGTGCCAAGTGCGCTCCAGGGGATAGGATGGGGCAGGGCAAAAGTTAGGGAGGACCAGTTCCTGTGCCCTATGGTATGAGGTATTAATCTTAGGAAGGAAGGTGGGATCTAACCTGAGGACAACCCTATTGGAATGAAACACACAGAGATCCGCCCTGATGGAAAGGGCGGCCAGTTCCGATATGTGTCTAGCTGAGGTAATGGCGACAAGAAAGGCTACCTTATAAGAAACGAAGCGCAGGTCCATCTCCCGCAAGGGTTCAAAGGGACTCCAGGTCAGGGCATCGAGAACCTGCGTCAAATCCCAGGTAGGATACCTGCAGACCGAGGGTGGACGCAGGTTCGTTGCACACCTGAGAAACTGATGAATCAGGGTGTGACTGGAGAGGGAGGCCTCGACCCTGCAAAACAGAATAGAGGAAAGAGCGGCTACTTGCCTGCGTAGAGTGTTTGGTGCCAAGCCTGATTTGAAACCATCCTAGAGGAACTCCAGCACCTGTTCAGTGGAAGCCGCCGTGGGGGTGATGACATGCCTGCAGCACCAACAGGCAAACAATGTCCAGGTAGAGTTGTAAATCCGGGTTGTCGAAGGGCGGCGAGCCACCAGGATGGTAGAGATGACCCATGAAAGCAGTCTGGTCTTGCTTAGCAGTAGCCGCTCAACCACCAAAGGGTCAGTTGCAGCCAGCCGGGGTCCGGGTGAAGCAAGGTGCCCTGTTGAAGAACCACTGTCCTGAGGGAGATGCCATGGTTGACGGACTGACAATGTTTGCAGGTCCACAAACCAGGGGCGGTGAGGCCAGGGGGGGGGCGATGAGTAGCAGTTCTGCCTGTTCCACCAATGTCTTCCTGATCACCCTGGCCACTAGGGGGAGAGGGGGGAAGGCATACAGGAGGCTCGGAGGCCAGTCACTGTGCAGAGCATCCACTGCCTCTGCCCCGGGCTCTGGAAACTGGGAGAAGAACCTGACTGTCTGACGGTTCACCCTGGTGGCGAACAGATCCAACACTGGCTCGCCGAAGCAAACAGTGATCTCCCGGAATAGGTCCGGATCCAGGCTCCATTCTCCCTGGTCCAATATGGAATAGCTGAGCCAATCGGCTTGTGAGTTCGCTATCCCCGAAATATGTGAGGCCCGAAGGGACCTCAGATGAGTCTCCGCCCAGGCTCCCAGACTCGCCGCCTCCCCCATGAGGTGGCAAGAGCGCGTCCCCCCAAGGCGGTTTACGTGGGCCTTGACGGCCACATTATTCATCCAAATCAGGATGTGCTTATCTGAGACTTTGTCCTAGAACACCCAGAGGGCCAGATGGATGGTCTCCAGATCCCGATGTGCTAGCTGCTCTGAAGAGGACTGCATCAGAAGGTCGTCCAGGTAGAATTGGACCCGAATTGGAAGGGTTCAGAGGTGGCCCGCTAGCGCAGCCATTATTTTCATGAAAACTCGGGGAGCTGAGGAAAGGCCGAATAGGAGAGGGTGGTATTGATAATGACAACTCGCATAACAGAACCTGAGGAATTTGCGGAAGGGCGGGTGGATGAGTACGTGGAGATACGCCTCCGTCAGATCTATTGACGAGAGGTAATCCCCGACTTGAATGCCCTCCAAGATGGTCTGGAGGGACTGCATCTTGAACCGCTGGTACGGAACCCAACGGTTCAAGGACTTGAGGTCGAGAATTGCTCTCCATCCCCCCAAGGACTTTTGGACAATGAACAGGCGAGAATAAAAGCCTTGTCCGTGTTGCTCCTGAGGCACCGACTCTATGGCCTGAATTTCGAGAAGATGTTGAATGGCCGATGTCAGCAGGAGCTGCGCCGCCCAATCCCGCAAAAGGGGGCATCGGAGAAAGCGATCCAGGGGGGTGGAGAGGAACTCCAGGGAGAGCCCCAACCGGACAGTCTCCCTGACCCAAATATCCAATGAGGTCGCCTCCCATTGGCTGGCAAAGAGAGCCAGGCGGTCCCCAATGGGAGGGGAGGGAATGCTGTCAGTGGTTCCTACAGAAGAGGCGACCCTGACCCCCTTGAAAGGGATGCTTGAATTGGCCCCTCTGGGTTGGGGGGCCCTGATGATCCTGGAAACATGGTTGTCTGGGGGGAAAGAATCTCTGAGCCTTATTTCCAGAGAAACCCCCTTTCGAACCCCGACAGGACCGAAAGGAGAACCCCTGGCATAAGTCCGATCTGCAGGACATGTTAGGTAATACCCGGCGCTTATTCCTGGATTCCACCAGGAGTGGTTCCAAGGGAGCCCCAAACAACTTAGGCCCTTCAAACTGTGAAGTGGTAAGTGCCACTTGGACTTAGAGTCAGCCTGCCACTGCCGAGCCAGAGCAACTGGCGGGCAGTGACGGTGGACCCAATGGACTTTGTGGCAAACCACGAGGAGTCCTAGGAGCCCTTTTAAAAAAGGATGCTGCCATGGCCGATTTGACAGACCAGGCAGTAACCTGGTGGGCCTTGACTAATGAATGGTCCAGGCATTTCTCTTCAGGGCGGAGGCTGTCCTCAGGAGGCCCAGTCAGATTGGAGGGGGCGGACAAGGCCACCACCAGGGGGGTCCATCATAGGGACATGGAGCAAGGCAGAGACATCAGGGGCCAGGTTATACAGGCACCTGTCCAGACTATTAGGAACGGGCCCTGAGGCAGGAAAGGCCCACTGCCTTTGTAGCACATCTTTAAAAATTTTTGGCCCCGGTATCTCCTCTGCCTCAAACACCGACTCCTCAAACAAGGGGACTGGAGGATTGTTGCCCTCCCCAAGGAGGGGGCCTGGTGTGGGAGACCCAAACTGGTCGTTGTCTTGGCCTTGTGGAACAATGAGCGGAACATCTGTGGCCGAAACAGGCCCACAAAGGATGGTTGGTCCAGAGACAGGTCTTCATCTTCAGACAAATCTTGGTCCCTCAACTCCTCCCCCACCAAGGAGTCCTGACCCGAGACTGCCGCCAAGGGGGCACAGGCAGGGGCCCGAGCAGGCTCAGAAGCCAAATATGATCCCTCCATGTCTAATTGGGATGGGGATTCCTATACCCATGAGGAGGTCCTACGGTTGCGTTCTGTTGCGATTCCCTGTTGAATAGCCTGCTGAATGTAATTGGCTAGATCTGGGGAAATTATGGGGTCCGGGATAACTGGGCCTAAGCCCTGAGGAGCCTCCAGAGCTCCTTCCACTGGTGGAGGAGGTTGAGGCACTTGGGTACCACTAGCGGTCATCTGCAAGGGCAGAGACCTAGGTGGGGTAGGGTCTGGATGGGGCCCGAAGAGGGCCTCAACGACCCCCACCTGGCCAGGCAAGGAGAGATCTTCATCAGGGGATAAAGCCAGAGTGGATGAGATGGGAGGCTGAAGAGCCCCAGCGGCAGCAGGAGTAACGGGGCAGACAGGAGAGGCTGCTGACCTTGCTCCCTCACAGAGGCCTCCCTGAGGGCCTTCTGAATTGATCGTTCAATGGCCTGATGAAGGCAGAGCTCCTCCTTAGCCTTAGCAGCCGAGGCCTTGGAAGCTCTAGAGGAAGAGCTGGATTTTTTGCTCCGTTTGGGCGGAGGGACCTGAGAAGTGCTTGGCTGCATGTCCTCTCAAAGGGCCTGCTTACTTGCCCTGTAATGACTAGCTGCCATCTTGAGTGTAAAGGAAAGAACCACAGGCCTCTAAAAACTCACAAGGTGAGGTTCAAAATGGCCACCGGGAGATAAAGCCTCCTTAACTGGTGAGGTAAAGCCTCAAAATGGCCGGTGGGAGACAAGGCAATGCAATCGACCCGGGAGACAAACCCCCGTTGTGGCCAAAAAGGAGAGAACCCAGCGAAGTATACAATACTAAGCAGAAAACCACCACGCCAATCGTCGGCAGGAACCTCCGCTCTGATGATGCTGGGGAACTCCGGTGTATGGGCAAAGCCCAGGAGATGACTGCAACAACTGCCACCCATCCACGGAGTGCTCCGGCAAGCACTGTGTGGCAATGCAGATGTCGGCTCAAAGCCGACCCACTCGTGGCTAGGGAGCTCGCTATCTCTCCAAGTGAAGCTCCGTTATCGTATCTGTCACCGATCAATGGGGCGAAGCCACACCAGACAAATAATTGAGAGCCGGAGCATGGATAACGAGGGAAGCCTACAACCAGAACCGAGAGGCTTCTGATGGCATCTGACTGATTCCAGTGGGCTCGGCCGTGAGCCCTTCTTGCTGTAAGAGGGGGGAGGGCTCAACCAGAGGCTGGAAGCCCCCATCCCCCTCAGATCGCCGCAAGCGGCCTTCAGCGGTTTCGGGAACGAGACCCTTCATGCTGGTGAGCTCTACCAATTTTAAGGGAGCTAGAAAGATTTGTAAATTTAGAAAAAACGGTCGGAATACGAGCAGCTCGAAAAGTCGTGTCTGGTCCCAGACAGACCGAGTCTGAAAGCTGGGAGATAGAAGGAAGGGGAGGAGCTTCCTTGCTGGCAGACTCAGTCCGATAGGATCAGACGAGCATCACCCATTCCTGACCACTGGCCCCATGCTCAATGAGAAATATAGATTTTGAAAGATAATAAAAGCACAAAAGAAAAATATCCTAAGAATAAAAGTATTGGTGCTAAATCAACATCTTTAGATAAAGAGCCAACAAGTGTATTTGCACCAAAAATTAAGCAAAATGTAAACTGCTCCTCCAAGAACACTGCTTAACTATAATGGGCATAATCAATTTTTATATACCCTGTCCAGTGGTGGGCTGCAACTGGTTTAACAACTGGTTCTGTGAGTGCCGGCTTTGCGCACGTGCCTAACGCACTTGCACACACCATTCAAAATACAGTACTTTGAAGCTCAGCTGCTTACCTTCTAAGGCAGCCCCAGTAAGTAGAACAGCGGAGGTGCAGAAATCAGCTGTGTTGTGCAAATCAGCTGAGCCAGAAACAAGAAATATAGGACAGGATAGGGCGGGGGCTCGGGGCCAGCTGATCGTCAGAACTACCAGTTCACCCAAACCGGTCCAAACCGGTCCAAACCGACACTGACCCTGTCTCTTCCAAATCTCACTAATCTGCACCAACTTTAGACAGCCAGTGATAGCTTGTTGGTTTCTTTCCAGTTGCCAATTCATCTCTAGATGGTTTACAAATCAAATCACAACAGCAATTAAAAAACATAAACTTCATTAAAAGCCTTAAAAAAAATAACCACTGCTGATAAGAAAAGAAAAAAAAAATAGTTCTTAGTCTCCAAAGATGAAACATCCAGTTTCCCCCACACTCTAAAAAGAGTTTCAAGTAGAGCCTAGCTAGACCTTGAAAGACTAGCTTAGTACAGAAGACTGAAGATGCATTATAAATTCCAACCAGCACTTTGAACTGTGCTTGGGGGGGGGGAAACTATTAGAAATGCAGCACCTGTAAACTAGATGTTATATTTCTGAACTGACTTGCAGTCATCAACATACAGACTACTGCATTTTTCAGCAAGTTGTCTTCAAAGTAGTTTCAGATAGAAGACAGTATAGTAATGCAATCTGGAAATAAATTAGAGAATGAGTAATTGTTCCCAGAGTCTGCCATTCCAAATAAAGTTACAACTAGAACATCACCTAGTTGAATGTCATAGGGTACCTATGGCTGGTGATCTAGATGAAGCTGTGAATTCAGAAGCACTTGTATCTCAAGTTGTGCACCTTCATTTTCAGGAAAAATGCTATCCCCCAAGTAAGAGAACTGCTCAACCACTATACAATTGCTGTACAAATAGCCAACCAGTCTTGGTAAGATTCAACTTGTTTTATCCCATCTAGATTCCAGACACTGAGGCAAAGTCCTCAAAAGCATCTCCAGCTCATATTGGAGATGTGCAAAAGGACAACATCAGCATACCTGATAATACCCCATCCTCTACCAAAATTGTCTTTAAACAATTTTATTTAAATGTTAAATTGCATCAGAGAGAGGACTAAGGGCAACCCAGTGAGAAGGCTTAACAACTCACAATTGATTGGTTTTATTGTACTGAATTTAATGTTCACACTTTATGAGCAATAGAATTTTCCAGAAGCTAAAAATAAAATATTAAAATCTGTTATCTGCATACCCATATCATATAGTAAAGCAAATAATTGCTAGAGCTCAGGGCCACCATTCACCATACCTTCAATGGGAAAATGTTAGGAATACTGCCTTGGAGGATTAATTAAGGGTCCACATATAAATCTATGGGAAGAGGCATTTCTATTGAGGTTCCAAGACATGATGGGTTTTTTAGGTCAAAAACAGCATCTTCAGTTGAGTCTGTAAACATGTAGTTAAATGTGTATGGTATGATTCCAATACTCAGTTCTATCAATATTTCTGAAGGCATACTCTATATTAATTGAAGTTTCCTAACAATCTACAAAAGGAGCCCAATACACAACACATTACAATAATCTAGACAAGAGATTATCAGGGTAGGGATTATTGTAATCTAAATAGAAGGGGTACGCTGACATAAGTGCACCAATCACGCTTTTAGTGGCATGCTATAAATTTCATTCTTTAGGAATGAAAGTAACCATAAACACCCTGCAGAATCCAATCTAAATCCATCACTGGGACCAAAGTTATAATCTTCCAAACTTTTGAGCTCATGCTGGAGCCAATCCTCAGGGAACTTCACTCTCTCCAGAATGTCACGGAACTTCTCTCTCTCCAGAACATAAGTTCCCTGAGAAGTTCCCTAAGGATAGGCTCCAGCATGAGCCCAAAAGTTTGGAAGAATAAACCTTTGGTCCTGGTGACCGACTCAGATTAGATCCTGCAACATTATCTTGGGACATGTATATTTGCCTTCATTCACATAAACATACTCTTGAATTAAGCTTGACTTCTAGGGACTTTGTGCAACCATGCAGTTTTTGTAGCAAACTTCAGAAATGACTTGCTATCATTTTGCTTCAAGATGTTTTTGACTTCCCACTGTAGACTTTAGCTCAAGTGTTCTTTGGTGGTCTCCCATCAAAACACTATCTGGGCCTAGCCTTACTTAGCTTCCAAGAAACAAATGTCATTTTTCAAAACAGGACAAATACCATCACTCAACAAATAAAACATCCATCAACAGGTCTATTATCTTGCCTGGACTGGAATTCAATTTATTGGTGGTTGCCAGTCCATTAAACCAGACTTATAATTCACCTCAGAAATTCTAACTCCCTGCAATTTGTTACCTTGTATTTATGCCTCACAAAAAAATGTGTTTATCTGTCTTTAACAGCAATTAAAACATCAGGTTTGTCTTATAAATCCAATTCAAGTTTATATATGACATGGCTTTCTTCTCAAATAGTCGGGATTCAAGAGCAAGCAATGGCAACATAATTCAAAATGTAAAGCAGTTAGAATTTCAATAAGCAGTCCAAAAAGAAGGAAAGGTTTCAACAGAACTATCTTGAGGTCTTCAAAATAGCATTGTCCCAGCTATACTATTTTCCAAAACTATAGCTTTAGCTTCTGATTCTTCGTGAGTCATCTGGTCCTGTTCTGTTTTGGGTTTTTTTCATGCTCGTTCATGATCTATCTAACATTCTTTTGCAGTTCTGTCTACTATTCTCAGGTTAGCAAGCTGGGTGAAGAAGTCAAGATCTGGATAGGCAAGTTGGGTCATTCTTTCTGATGCAGCTTCAGAGTTTTGGGTTTCCCATTGGCACTGGCAAAACTTCTTTAGGTTCTTTCGCTTATCTGAGGAAGGCTCATGTTACCAAGTCACGATAACTTGATTTTATCTTTAGGATTATATAAATAACTTTTAATTTGATTCAACTGTTTGGACTCTTTCTTGACTACCTTCTGTTGAACTCAGCTATAATTGAAGACATTCAGACCACATTCATGTCTGTGTTTGGCAGAATTTACATCTAGGATAGAACACAGGTTGATGTGTCATGTAACACCACTTACACTGATGTTCTCTATACTATTTCTTTCACTCTACAGTATTCTTTTCAATCTTTCCTCAAAAAAATAATTTTGCCAGTATCATCAGTCCTTGTCAACAGCACAAATAGTGTGACTTTTTCATATTAATATTTTTAATGTAAATAGATGGGTTTTTTAAAAAGAATTCGGTTGTGAGCTGCCTTGAGTTTGATACAAGATGGATGGCTACATAAATATTTTAAATATATACATAAAATAAACATTAATTAAGAATGTTTTAGAAATGATACAAGTTTCTAACGCATTGTAAGCCGCCCTGAGTCTCCGGAGAAGGGCAGCATATAAATCAATTTTTTTAAAAAAAGTTGTGAGAAGGAAAAATAAAAGATCCAGTGATGACTCCGGTAAGACAGAACTATCTTAGATGCCCACACGGCAAAAATACAGAATATTCTTTCCCCCTTTTCTGCCAGACAAGATGCCTCCATATCTGATCATTCAAGCAGGTAAAGGAAAATCAGAAGCAGCATTGTTGCTTCTCAAGGGAAGATACAATGTCAGTGAGAAAAGTGAGAATTATTTCCTAGTCTTATCTATATTGAAAGATCATTTCTTGACTGTCATTAAAAGCTTTACTTGTTAGAATTGATCAACCCAGCCAAGAGACATTTAGGTCCCAAGTGTGACATTTACTTTGTGTAACATAAGATAACTTTTTCTTTTTAATTAATACCAATGTTTTACTGAAGGAAGTGTGTGTACACACACAGCAGCTAATTGTGCTTGCATGTCAAAGTATCAGCCTTTTCTCACTCTAAAACATGGAACATTTTACAGAGGAATGAAATATTTTGTGTGTATCTACAGTGTAAAACTAAAGTAAAAACTTATGTGCATTTTAGTAGATTTTCTTGTATATTATGCCAAAAGTTCTGTGGTATGGATTGTTCTCTGCTGTTTCTACTCTAAAGTATTCAATTTTTTGTTTAATACTGCCAATGTCATACGTTCTGATTTGTGAGTGGTTTTTCCCAGGTTTTTTTCTTCAAAATTAAACCATAACCCCATAAATTTAGGGATAGCTAAAGAATCTAGTGGCCTTACAACCAGTATCAACCCCTTTTCTGGTTTGGAAATCCATTTGTTTTTCTCCTCTTTCTTACTTTATGTATCTGAGGCTATGTAACTAGGTAAAATGTGAGGAAGTTCTAGAATGGTACATTTTTTTAGCATTTAAACAAGAAATCAAATTAACTTTCACTAATTAATTTCAAATGTGTTGTAAATAGGTTCTTTAATATCATAAGTATCTATAGGTTGTCAACTCTTGCATTTGCTGGCAAAATGTAAGAACATAACTCTGTCACCAACAGATGGAGGTTTTCCTAGGGCTACAACTTTTAAGTTTCTCTCAGGCCCATTCTTCTAGCCACACTTCTAAAATCCTTCTCAATTCCACCTTCCTCCAGAAAACAGCATCAGCATGTTCCAACTGATGAATCCAATACTGAATCAAGAGAGCTGTAATCGAAATTGTGTCACACTCTAGGTAAACAGCACTTAAAGACAAAGAAAAAATGGAGAAAAGAAGCAAGATGGACAGGATTCAACAGTCAGCAAGAAATAAAATTAATGTGAAAGTAACTGAAATAGGAAACTTGTTATTGTGAGACTGGTTCTGTGTTCTTGTTGTTATACTGATTGGGGGGGGGCCCGGACGCGGGACCTTTATTGGATTTCGGTGCCTGTGGGGCCCTTTCTCCCTCCCTTCCCCAAAATGGATCTCTGTTGGAAGACTGGAACTCTCCTTTGG
>JANHZT010004722.1:86666-96819 GCA_032468215.1 Stegonotus admiraltiensis | reverse complement strand
TTTAATCCAGTGGTTCTCAACCTTCCTAATGCCGCGACCCTTTAATACAGTTCCTCATGTTGTGGTGACCCCCAACCAAAATATTATTCCTAAAACAATTGAAAATATGTGTTTTCCGATGGTCTTAGGCGACCCCTATCAAAGAGTCATTTGACCCCCAAAGGGGTCCCGACCCACAGGTTGAGAACCACTGATCAATGCAAAGGATTACAGCACCATTAAAAGAAAAAAAAATGTAGAGTCATTGGCTACCTAAGCATTTGCCTTTTTCTCCGCAATCAAGATTGAATGTTCACTGAAAAATGTAAAATGTGCTTCTTGATAGTTGAAAAGAGGAGATTCCAGCTTGGAAATTTTGCCAATGAGTGGATGGTACAGCTTAACTAATTAAGGCATGAAGCCACAACTTGCAATCTAAATATTAGAAAACTTATATATGTCAACGGTCTGACTAGTGAACCCAAGAAAAGTAAGCACTTTCGGGAATGTTGTCTTCCCCAAAGCAAAACTTTATTGGATAAACCATTTTGGTACCGAAAAATCAAAACCATCTCTGGTTTTTCCCGTGCAATGGTTGTATAGTTAAACAGTAGCTTCTCTTTCTCCCCACCCCTGGTTGGTCACATTGTCCAATTATGAATTGTCCTTTTGTTTTGAGAACAGTTCACTTCGGATACCTTCAACCATAGCCTTGGTGGGGTTTTGGCTCTCACGGTCTGTTTCTGGAGTGTCTGCATTCTTTCTCACCCTTCCCTCCCGCCAGTTCTTTGGCAAGTTGAATAGCGATAAGACCCAAAGTTTCAAAAGCAGTTCAACCCTGACAACATAGTTCTTTTTGTTTAGATGTAGCTTTCAGTAAAATAAATTTAAATTTAGTCATTTTATGACAAGAAAAGCTGCAGTAGAGTTGGGAAATTCAGAGATAAAAGCAACGTATGTGTGTTTCTGATACTGTTCTAATATTGAAAATGATATTAAACAACGGGGATATGCACGTATCCATACATGTGTATATGTTCATCTTTTTACATATTTGAGAAACTTTTCACACACACACACACACACACACACTCAGGTCACAGGAAATCAACATTCCCCATTTTATATATCGGGATTGCTGCTCACAGAATTGTCAATTGAAAATTCTGCAGCCCCAATATATCGAAAGGACACCAGTTTCAGAAAAGCTGGTTTAAATTTCTTTTAAAATGAAAGCTACAGCATCTCAAGGCCCGGAACACTCATTTATGACAGCACAGGATTTTTTGCTAAAGCTGAAATGACAATTGTAGAACACTGTCACACTGATACATCTTTTGACCGATGACTGCAGCATACAAAACAGTGCAAGCCTGAGACTTTTAACCCCACTTAACTATAACTTGAAAACTTGTAAAAAGTGACATTAGAGATTGCTCAAATAAACTAAGGCGTGCCACCAGTTCTGAATACTATTATAGCAAAAAGGAGTGACCCTTATAATAAAAATAGCAAAAGAGTGGTTTTTTTGTTTTTAAGATTGTGGCATTTTAAAAGCCATTTGCCCATCTAAATTAAGCCTGTCAGCAGTTTATCTAACTGTGAAGCACTATGAACCTTCACCATTGGAAGACAAAAGTCCAAAGAGATGAAAGTTGACTCTCCACTCATCTGCAGATGGAAAGTGTTTTTGTTAGTCCACAGAAGAAAGTCCCTCTAACAGAAGCACCAAAGTCCTATCAGCAAGTCTTTCTCTCTATCCCTCCCTCCCTCTCTTTCTCTCTCCCTCCCTCTCCCTCTTTCTCTCTCTCTGTGTCTGTTTGTGTGTAAGAGAAATAGAGTAAACCAAGAGAGAGGGGAGAAAGAGGGGCAGCAAAGAATATAATGTAACACTATATTAAACTATAGCTGGATAGAATTTTTTCATATCATAGTTTAGAGTACTAAAATAGTCAAGAAAAACTGTTATGATACTGTCTACTCTTCTTCACTTGTATTTTGTCAATTCAGGGCAAGGGAAGGCTTTTAAGCTCCCATCTGTCAACACAGCAGCTTCTGCCAAAGTTAATATTGTATCTTTGTTCAATATAGCTTTTGCTACACCACAATCTACAGAGTATTCATCTTTATGCCGTTGCATTTCCCCCTACCCATACGGTTTTGGGGACATTCAGGTTCTGACAATTACAGAAGGAAAGATGCTCAGTTTAGGATCTAGTAGCACTTTCCTAAAAGTTTTTTTTTTTAACCAAAGTACAAAAGATTCACATCCAAATCAGCACCAAACCAACCAGGTTCAACTGAGTAATTACACATGCCACTCTTTCTCAGCCTAACTTCTGAAAATAATGTCTCTAGTCAATGGTGTTACAGTCATTTAAGTCCAGGTTTAAGGTTTTACTCTATTATGGAGCTCAATGAAGTAAGTTAAAAAACAGAATACTTAGGAGTGGAAGTGGGATCTTCTTCCTAATCCAATAACCACCTCCAGTATGAAACACACCATTAGGGTACCAAGCTACTCAGCAAAGCCAGGTTTTGAGGCTCCTACAGAAGGCCAAGAGGATGGAGGCAGATCTCGCTTCAAGCAGCATGATATTCCAGAAGGTGGGAGCCATGGAAGAAAAGCCCCTTCTCCTGGACCCTGCCAGCCAGAATTCCTTGACCGATGGGATCTGTAAGATGCCCCTTCTGCCGGAATGAGTGGGCCAATGAGTTCCTCAGGTAGTCTGGATCCATGCCACAAAGTGCCAAAATTATGTAATTTTTCAAATTTGGTGACCAAATCAAGTATGGCAAATATATAACAAATGTACACCAATATTTAAAAAGAGGATGCATTCTTTGCTGAATTTCACTTTCATCTCTGCTTATTTAACTTTGATGGTGAATTTTGAAAGTGGACATGGTGGAATACATCATAGTTCTGTGTTGGTCTTAACTTATGCCTCAGATTTACTCCAATACATTTATAAGCAAAGCACAAAGTTTTGGATTTCACAGGATCAAGTCATAAAAAGACAGAGAGGGGTGGGGTTTTGTTCACTGGTGCAATGAGCAATGTGGTAAACAGCCACTATGCAGGCATAATTTCAAAAGATCTATAGAGCTTAAAGTCTGAACAGCAGCTGATCATAAAGGCCTGACTATCTATCTATCTATCTATCTATCTATCTATCTATCTATCTATCTATTTATTTCCTATAGCGCCCTTTCTCCCGAAGGACTCAGGGCGGTGAACAGCCAACTAAAATAGCAATGTACAATACAAAGTTAAAACCAATAAAAACAAATTAAATAGAACGGCCGTATATAAAATCCCAAATTTACCACATAAAATTTGTAAAAAATTTAAAACAAAATTTAAAATTTAGCCTAGCCCAGCTTGCTGAAAGAGTAAGGTCTTAAGCGTCCGACGAAAGGTGCGCAAATCCGGGATCCTCCGCACCTCCGGGGGCAGTTCGTTCCAGAGGGCAGAAGCACCCACCAAGAAGGCCCTCCCCCTGGGTGTCGCCAGTCTACACTGTCTAACCGACGGCACCCCAAGGAGCCCCTCTCTGTGTGAACAGAGGTCAGTGGGAGGCACTTGGTAGCAGAAGGCGGTCTCATAAATAACCAGGCCCTAAGCCATGGAGCTCTTTAAAGATGTTAATCAACACCTTGAATCGCACCCGGAAGACCACTGGAAGCCAGTGCAGCTCGCGCAGAAGTGGCGTCACATGGGAGCGCCACATCGCTCCCACCACCCGCGCGGCCGCATTCTGGACCAGCTGGAGCCTCTGGGTGCTCTTCAAGGGTAGCCCCACGTAGACAGCATTACAATAGTCCAGGCGGGAAGTGACGAGGGCATGAGTGACTGTGCGTAAGGAGTGTACGGAATGTACAGAACTCCTATGCTTTTGTAGAGCAGATACTATTGGATGTAGACATGTATATGTATGTTTGGATGGATGGATGGATAGATGGATGGATGGATGGATGGATGGATGGGTATTTCTCAACCTTAGCAACTTTAAGACATGTGGACTTCAATTCTGAGACTGCCCCAGTTAGCTGGGAGTTGAAGTCCATATATTTTAATGTATTCTAAGGTTACGAAACACAAGTCCTGATCCTGTACATCAGTTTGTTAGGTTCTGATATCTTCATAAAGAGAAACCATATCCTAATAAGCATTCTTTTTCATCCTTTATGAAAATACATTTTGTATTTACTTTTTTTAAAACTGCAGGGCTTAAAAGTCTAACAAGTATTAACAGCATCTAATATATACGGAAATATATTAATGAACAGGTTTCATTGTCGTAAGCCCAAAACCTTGTTATATACCGCCCTCTGGTGGGCCCAGTAGGGAAAAAAAAGCTAATGTTTAAACACAAATAGGCTTCTCTGAAAATAAAATATGACGTTTACTGGAAAACAATACACCAAGGACTTCACGATGATAACAGTTTATAATCTATCTTAAAATGTGGCTAGAATCTCCATACCAGTGATGTGATATGATTTACAATGTTACAGAAAAAAAATTCCAAATTTGCTTTCAGCTGCATAACCTGTAGAACAGCTTGTGCTTTATATGGAATTTAAGGAGTGCTGTTTTTAACCTTTCCTGAGAAAAGCTACTCACTTTCAGAAAATTAGCTAATACAAGTACCTATTTCAGTTAATAAGATGGAATTAACCTTAACTGACATCAGCATCAAAGAGTACATGGCAAGCTATTACCAGAAACTAGCACCCTAAATAATTGAAAAAACTCCATGTCACAGAGATTAAATTTATCATCCCATGGAAAATATTCTTTCTTAAAAGAGGCTTTTAATGTTTGATGACCTAATCATCAGTCACAATGCACACTGGTCTTCCTCAGTAAATTTTTGGGTATAGCATATATCAGTGATGGCTAACCTTTTTGCCGTTGCGTGCCAAAAGCGGGGGGAGCGTGGGGGGTCATGGGTGCGTGTGCACACATCCATAATTCAATGCGCCCACCCTCCCGTGCATGCGCATGTGGACCCCCCCCACTTCTCCTTGCTTTTCGCATGTGATGGCCCGGTGGGCCCGGTAGGCACATTTTCCCCTCCCCAGGCTTCAGAGGCTTTCTAGGAGCCTGGGGAGGGCAAAAACAGCCTTCCCCATCTCCCCGGAAGTCTTCCGGAGGCCGGAAACAGCCAGTTTCCTGACTTCCAGTGGGACCAGAAGGCCTGAAAATCAGTTGGCTGGTGCCCGCATGTGCGCTGGAGCTGAGTTAGGGCAACACTCACATGCCCACCAATATGGCTCCGCGTGCCACCTGTGGCACCCGTGCCCTAGGTTCGCCATCACAGGCATATATGCTTACCATGACTAGCAAATTTGGCTATGGACCTCAATGATTCAGAAAACACACTGGCCAATCAGTCAGAGGCTAATGGATTCAATGTGGTGACAGAAGTCAAAGTAAAACTCTGAAAATTGAATTATAACTTCCTTTTTTATTAGTGTGGGAAGCTTAGGTTATAATTTTTTAAAATCGCTTATCACAAGATGGGACGAGACACTTAATAATTTAAGAGTGATGATGCCAGATGTACTTCAAAGAAATAGATGCAGATATTTTAGAAAAGGGGTTAAATCCTGATTTTTTTTTTAAAAAAATGAAGAAACTGACATTTTTATTTGCTTCCCTTTAAAAATATAGAACGACAAATATAGGAATATTTGAAGCTTGTTTATAAAAATGAACTCTGCCTTACTTTAGACGTCCAAGCAAAGGAGATTTTGCCTAAAATAAGCTTAAACCTTTCAAAATCTATCCTATTTGCTGGGCAATAGCAATGAAATTGGCAAAGGATTAGCTAAGAGCTCTCTATAGATTCAAAACCTGCCAACCTATGGAAAGTTTTTTGTGGACTATGGGAGACTGTGAGTTCTAGTACAAGATGAAAGTTGGCTGGGTGACTTTGAGCCAGTCATGCTCTCTCAGTCCAATCCACCTCATACAAGTCACCTCTCTTGAAGGCATTACTTCCCAATTTGTTTCTGGGTCCAATTAAAGTCACCCTTAAAGTTCTAAGTGGCTTTGGCCCATGTATTTAAAGAACTATCTTTTCCCAGTTACATCTACCATGATTTACCGGGTGTAGGGAGGCAAGATGCGTTATAGGTCCCCTCTATTAAGGAGATCCATCTAATGGGTCCAAGAAGAAGGGCCCTCTCTGTGGTGGCTCCCTGCCTATGAACATCATTCCTATGGAGATAAAATTGGTAAAATTGGAATTTTGGAGTTCTGATACTCCTTTAAAATGTTTGAAGGTATGGTTTTACCACCGGACCTTTATTACTTAGCTTTGAACTTATACAACTTAATGTACTGCAATATGCTTGCGTTAAACACTAGTTTTGACTGTATATCGAATGTTATTTTGCATATCACATTTTATACTTTGCATTATATGTTTTACAATGTGCTTGGCTATTAGACACCAATCTATTTCAATAAGGTTACACCATGTTTAATTGATGTAACCTTCCCTGATTTTCATCAGATCTTTTAATTGGTTTGGAATAACTTCTCAATTACTCAACTTACTTTTCGTCAGTCTCATCGCACAGAATGAGTAAGTGTGATGAACAATATTGACCATTTACCATCATATATATAAATTAATATTTGTAGGGATCTGATCATTTCTCATTTTATCGTTTAGTTGAGGAGCTAAGATTACTTAACCCTAAGAGATTAAATCTGAATTTACTCATTAAATGTGAACTTATTCATCGTATGTGAAGATATGGAAAGGCAGAATTGGCTAAACTCTCTTAAGCAGGGGTTCCCAACCCCTGGTCTGTGTACTGGCACTGGGCCGCAGCATGCCAGAAACTGGTCCACGCAAACAAGCAAAGCTCCATCCAAGAGATGAAGGCAGCACACAAAGCCACACCCACTCTGGTCCTTACGGAACCAACCCCTGGTGCCCAAAAGGTTGGGGGGAGGGGCTGCTCTAAAGGTACTGCATACTTTGTCACTGCTTTATGACTGAGGCTAAGAAGGACCGCTTTTATAGCCCTGGGATTTGAGTCAGAAACATGCTCTGTGGAGACACAAATGTAGTACTTGTCTCCAATTCTTTAAAGCAGCTGCATCTTTTCTCAGGGTCATAAGTGAACTCTGGTCTTATATATATATATATATACATACATACATACATACATACGTGTGTGTGTGTGTGTGTGTGTGTGTATAAAAAACCCCAGATCTGAAGTACCGCTTCAGACATCCAAAAGAACACAATATAATTTATTTGAAATAAGTTAATAAAGGTATTCCTTCATCAGCCTTTCTGCTGAATGTTCACCTTTCGTATCAGACACCTCTTCATAATATCCATACCTCTCAGAAACATTTTGGAAAAGATGTAATACTTCTTTTTAATAAATGAGGGAAACACAAGAGGGAAAAGCAGAAGGAATCTTCTTGTTTATAAAGCAAAAATGCAGACTTGTTTTGTTCTTAGTGTTATATATCAAAGTTCCCCACTACAAGAAAGCGCTATGGGATGAATGGTGAGAAAGAACCATGAAAAAGCACTGAATGTAATGATGCAATGAATTTTTATTCAGAGACAGAGGATAGAGAGGGAGAGAGAGAATGAGAGGAAGGAAAATCTGTCTTATTTTGGGGCCATCATCCAGAAATGGAAGATAATGGGTTATTGCGATTTTTAGGGCAAAGGGTAATTTTTCCATCAATAAAATCTGCTGTAATCAGTCCAACTTGGCTATTTCTTAACCATTATCCTGGGATTTCTAAAATTGATTTATTGTACCTGAAGAAGCTTTTATAAAATGCTTTTATAAGTCCAAAGCCAACCATTAGGTAGCTACCATACATTATGAGATTTTTCTTGCCCAACGGTGGCACCAATAGAATTACTTATGTTACAAGGAACAGAAATGAGATTTTCTGCACGTATTTTAGGTTTCAAATATGCGTATGGTTCCACCCCCCTCTTTTATCTACTCTATCTTGTTCTTTCCATGTTCGATAAGAGGCATATTTTCTTTTTTTTCAAGTCTTCAGGAAAATGTGGCTGCATTTCCCTATGTGGGACATGTTATTGGTCCTCTTAACGAATCAACCTGTAATTGAATTCAAATGCTGGCTCAGCTTTTAGAACAAAGACAAAAGGATACAAAAAACACACTGTCCACTGTCCAGGAAGCTTACATTCCTTTAAATCCCTTTCTGTAAAATTGATCCAGAAATGTAAATTAAAACTTACCCACTAAACTTAAAAGAGAAATAAATGCCACTATTTTTTACTCTGTCTACCTTTTCACTGCAATAAAGCACAAGATCATATAATTTCAGTTGCACACAATTTTTGCCCACCAGCATTGGATTTAAATTCTGGTTTGTTGCACAAAGGAGTTTTGGCGTCCTTCTTGGGGTGCTTTCACACATCACAGTTAGCCAAACAAAAACCTGCAAAGTAGCATAATAGTCAAGCTCTTGCAGCCATGTATAGAATACGTACTTAAGCAACGTATGTTCTGCTCTGTGGATATAAGCAGAAATCCCAGAAGGATGGAAAGTGTGGATCTGTTAATGCTACTATTGCCCTATTCAATATATCACTGGAGCTAAGTAGGTATAGAGGACACCGTGGTGTGTTTGGCTTCAGCACCTGTCACAGAGCACAATTAACAACACATTATGGCACCAGCAAGGATACTATGCACTACAGCTCTGTCAAATCTTCAATTAGCCAACCAACATATCTGGATAAAAAAACTACTACATTAAATATATTTATTTCTGCATACTTTGAGCATACTTTAATTAAAACATAATTAGGAAAAGAGGGTTTTTTTAAAAAAAAATTGCTACTGCATTTATGTTATTGATTATACTTACATTTAATTGTATTGCATATAATACTTATAATGATTTGCTGTTGTGTTGTTAATATTTTAAAGTTCGCTGATTGGATCTAAGATTCTGAAAAGCGATGACCCAAGATTAAAAGCAACATTGGGACTAGCAGTTCCTGGAGTTGCTAATCACAATGCACATGGGACACTGTACAGGATTTTTTTTACAAAACACAAGCAATGCTTCAAATGCATGTTACTTGATGATTAAGCAATGTGTATGGGCAATTGCTCTTCCCACGTACAAATACCGTATTTTTCGGAGTATAAGACGCACCTTTCCCCCCCCCACAGGGGGTGAAAATTTAGGTGCATCTTATACACCGAATGTAGCCCTGCCCACCCACTGGCCCCCACTCTTTGGCCTCTGTCTCCCAGCAATTTACCTCCTTACAGCAAGCAGCAAGAAGAAACAGCTCGTTTCAGCTTCAGCACAGCCTAATTAGCACAAGTTGATTGTCTGTTAAATCTGTTTTGTGCAGGCCTCTGCTGCTTGCTGCAAGGAGGTAAATTGCTGGGAGCAGATTTTTTTTTCTTGTGCTAATCAAGCTATGCTGAAAATGAAAATGAAAGTAAAGCAGGCTATTTGCTGTTTGCTGCAACAAGGTAAAATTGCTGGGAGGCAGAGGCAGATTTCTTTTTCTTGTTTTCCTTATCAAAAAAGGTAGGTGCACCTTATAGTCTGGAGCATCTTAAACTCCTAAAAATACGGTACTCACTATATTCGTATGTATGTACGTACGTATGTACGTACGAACAAATTTGTTTATTTAATAGGCTGCCCATTTTGCCTAGACAACTCTAGGCATCTTACAACCAAGTAATGAAACCAAGTTCATCACAGGTAAAGAATGAAGATTTAGAATTGATAGATAAGGTGAGGTTGAAAAGCCAAGAGAAAGAAGGAAGAGATTGTGAGTAAATTAATCAATATGCACAAATTTTGGAAGACAGTAATTCAATGGGGGAGACAGCTGAAGATGAATAATTGCTCAGAGTAGAAGGAAAAAGGGAAAGAGTAAAGAATAGCAAAAAAAATCATGAGAAATATCAAGAAGCTACAATTATACAACACATTTAACCCATCGTTAAATAATCACAGTGGGTGGGCTAAACCAATATATGGAAATCATATTAAAGTCTGGTTTTATTTGGCTCAGAAAGGAATCAGAAAACCACAGCTATAGCACAACTATGTCATGAGAATGGGTAATAATAATAATAATAATAATAATAATAATAAGGAGGAGGAGGA
>JANHZT010004722.1:32015-42139 GCA_032468215.1 Stegonotus admiraltiensis | reverse complement strand
GGGGGTGGGGCCAGTCAGAGGTGGTATTTACCGGTTCTCTGAACTACTCAAAATTTCTGCTACCGGTTCTCCAGAACCGGTCAGATCCTGCTGAAACCCACCTCTGGCACAAGCATAGTAGGATCTAGAAGTGAATATCTTGCAACAATGGATTGGGGATGAATGGACAAATAAGTAAAATAATTGTTCCCCTGAACTGAGCTCAATGCTTGGTGATTTCACATATGTCACTTTCTTGTCAACAATACATAAACGCTTTGTTGGCTGATACTGAAATTTTTGATGTGAAAACAATGTTCTAAAAACAAACATGGCTAGAAGTGTGCAGATTTTGATAATTACAGCAATCATGTTGAGAATATAATCTGAACTAGAGCTTTATTTCAGACTGGTTTTCATATACAGTAAATAGTACAGGTTAGAAGGCTGGCCCTAAAGGTCCCCCAAATTCAGTAGCACAAATGCTTTTTTAAACAAGAACTGCAGCAGGAGGACTACAGCTGATTGAAGGGTGGGAGAAAGAAAGAATGAGGAGAAAGGGAGAAAGAAGAGTTCAGTGAACAGGATGGAGAGAACAAATTTTGTCTGGGAGGGAGTGCTCAAGTATTCAGAAAACTAGGTAAGACTTCGGAGATTACATCCTGCTCATAGCCCCTTCAACATTGACTTGTTTTATATGCTCCTGCATAGATCTTTATGATAGCATAGGTCACCAAACAGTTTTCTCATGATCATTTCTCTCACTCATTTGCTTACTTACCATACTTCATTTCACAAAAGGAATAGTAGGGTTTTTTTTCTTACCCTGATGAAAAGGATCTTCTCTCCAACTCTGTACCTTCCCTGAGAAAGGCGCTCCACACAAAATTTACTAGGACATTTACAAGGAGGGTCTTCAGAAATATGTTTGACCTGAAAACAAAGTTATAATTTCAATGTATCTTCTGCATTATTTTTCTATTATCTCAGATTATATCCAGACTCCTCTGTCAGAGATGAACTAATTTCCAGACTAATTTCTAAATTGTACATCCTTCTGAATTTATAGTCTTCACGTTCCTACGTTTTCCAACACAGGGATTTCAACAGGCATATCCACTGGGTTACAGGACCTCTTCTTTGGATACAAATAATTAAAATAACATTACTCTGCCTGTTCCTATTACAAGGAAAGTTAAGAATTAAGTCTCTCTCTCTTATTTTAGTCTGATGTATTCCTCCCTCCAGAGGCCTTCTGGAAAGAGCTAAGAGTGCTATTAAATGGGAAGTGAATTAGAACTGTTTCATCTACCATTTTATAATCTGATTACATCATGTCCCGTTACTTCCTTAACATCTTGACTTCCTCCATAATTTTCATCTAGAACAAGAGGCCAAGTGGCATTCAAAAATGAGGAATACTAACTTGTTGCATCCTTTCAATAGCTTCCCCGCAGATTTCTCAAACGCTGAACTTTAGCTGCCCTAACTTTGTTGCTAATAATATATGAAAAATTATTTACATCTCTGCCTCTCAATCCAAAACATTATGTGCCATTACATTTTGTATTATTAGTAGTTATAATAAACAGTATCCTTGCGGTCTGGTCATTTGTTCAGGAATGCGGATTTTTAAAAAAAATGCAATTAGTTATTTTAATTCAAATTTTTTCAGTAGGAGGTGTTCACAGAAGTGATTAAATATCGCTTCTGGAATTATTTTGAAGTGTGCTAAACCACACTAGTTACATACATAGAGAAAAAGATCTTCTTGCTCATTATTTTGAGAAAACCTAAATTTCTACCCTGGGGTTCTACTCTGTGGATGTCTCTGGTTTTATGTATTTAATTTAAATAGTTAAAACTGAGTTGCCACTAATTGAAATTCAAAATGTAACATGTTCCGCCTCAAGGGTTGGAGTATACTTATATACACATGGGAAACATGCATGTCTACAATGGCAACTTTACACACACTGAGACACATACACTGGTATATACTCATAAGTAATTCAACACTTTCCTGAACATTGTATATTTTCACCCTCAGATGACCTAACTGGCTAGCAGACATGAGGCTGCTGGGCTTTCTGCCATTAATTTCAGGAAGAAATCATTCAACTATTGATTTCATTCAGCTGTTTCTTTTGTAATCATGTTGATCATCTGGTGATGGGAATCATAGCAAAGTTTTCTAGAGTGCCTTTATATCCAAGGTCTGCATGTGGCTCCAAGAATAGAATTTTCCCAGCTTTGTTTTACATATATATATATATACACCATTATCGTGTTAGACATCCATGAGAATCAGAGCTGTATACGGAGGTGGTAATGTATTAAAGTACAATAACTCAATTTTGATGTTTAAATTTAAAGAGCCACCATGGCGCAGTGGTTAGAGCGCAGTACTGCAGGCTACTTCTGCTGACTGCTGACTGCCTGCAGATTGGCAGTTCGAGTCTCACCAGGCTCAAGATTGACTCAGCCATCTATCCTTCCAAGGTGGGTAAAATGAGGACCCAGATTGCTGGAGGCAATATGCTGACTCTGTAAACTGCTTAGAGAAGGCTGTAAAAGCACTGTGAAGTGGTATATAAGTCTAAATACTACCGGGTGTACCGGTAGTAAAAAAAATAGCTACCGGTTTGATCAAACCAGTAGTTTAAAAAAGCTACGATCCGACGATCAGCTGTGCCACGCGGTTTAGCTTTGCTAGAAAGCAGGCAATTGTTGGATTGTAGCTTTTTAAACTACCAGTTTGACCAATAGCTGAACTGGTAACTTTTTAAACGCGCAGCGCGCATTTGGTGCACACTGCACATCCGCATGCAGTATGCATTTGGTGTGTATGCATGTGGACAACGCACAGCGTGCATGCGCAGCCAGCGAACCAGTAGCAAACCAGTTCAGATTTCACCACTGCTGTCAATGGTAGCTTTCCATACTGTTTAAGTATTTTGTGTTGCATGTTCTTTGCCCTGATGACCCACCCATATAATTGCATTAAATTCACAATAGGTTTGGGTCTAATATTTTAGAAACCAGAAGTAGGTGAAACACTGCTGAGCTGTACTAACATTTAGTATAACCAGAATTTCCAATGAACTGAAAGAACAGAAACTTCATAGCAAACAAAAAGTTTTAGTTGACTAAATTCTAATCTGATATTCAAATACTACTGCTGATCGGCATGTGGATGAATAATGTCTACATAACACAGTGTTCCATGGTGAAAATTGACCCAATGTGTTCATGTCAAATAAAACAATGAAGAAGCATTTCCTGAACATTTCATCCATTTCAGCTTAATACACTAGAGACCTTTGTAAATCTAGTTCATAACCCAACAATGTGTAAAGGAAGACGGAGAACAAGATAAACATGTTGCTAAAAAAAATCTATTAAGGAAAAATAGTGTTTTAAACTTTTTTGCATTCTTTTTTTAAAAACAAATGTATTTCTCAAATAATAAGAATAAAAACAGCTTTACTGGATCAGACTAAAGGTGAGCTAATCCAGTGATCTGTTCTCAATTGCAGCCAATCAAACAATCAACCACATAAGCAGGTCACCAAAACAAATGTTCTATCACATATTTTATTCGTTCCATTTTAACAAGCAAGAAAATGTGCCTAGTATAAACAATGACTTCACTTTAACTAAACTTAAACTTAACTCAACTGGAGTCTTGCTGCTATCGCAGGGAGGAGAGTTATCATCTTGGATTCTCCGTAATTGCTTGAATCTTGTACATTTCAGCAGGTTTCTTTATTTTTTTTAGCCAAGCAGTTATATAATTTTATAACATGATGAATACATTCATCATCTGTATACCTCCACATAGGAGGCTTCAAAATGTGAATGTATATGGTAGCAAAAGTGTGCCACTTTGCAGGATTTTCTGGAACAGAGGCACATAAATCTGATGCCCTTTCCTAATATCAAAGCTAATCTTGTTTCAATTTATTTTCAAAATCTCATCTCTGTCTATTGAAAAAAAAAATCTAATATGAAGTCCACATACGTTTTCAAACAAGTTCATCTGCAAAAGAAAACTGTTGGCATTAGGCATCATTTTTCTAGGAGTATTTGCTTTGAGAATAAAGAAAAGTCTTCTTCTTTTCTTTAAATTGCCTTCTTTCCATGATTCACTGCCTAATAAATATGGCAATGTTTCTCCTTTATTCTGTCGCTGTTTTACAAGTGGCATTCCTACCCTGTTTCCCCCAAAATAAGACATCCCCTGAAAATAAGCTCAATCAGGCTTTTGAGCACATGGCAGTAAGGCTAAGTGCTTATTTCAGGGTTCAAAAAAACATAAGACAGGGTCTTATTTTTGGGGAAACGTGGTAGTAAATAATAAATAAATAAATAAACAAACAAACAAACAAACAAACAAACAAACAAACAAACAAATAACTTTACTGTCATTGTATGTGTACACACAGTATACCCATACAACGAAATTCACTTAACACGCAAAGACCAGGTCCAACACACATAACAATCCCCAAACACACTCCCACCCACCACAATTTTCCACCCCTAAACCACCCAAACATCCACACAACAGACCAAGTAATACTATCCAACAGCTCACTGATGGTGGCCCTTTAGTTCATCGTTGAGTGCAATTATAGCTCTAGTACATTAACAACACATAGATAAGATTTATTCTTGATATACCATATAATACACACACACACATACACACACACACACACACACACACACCCCTGGAAATATTTTCAGAATAGGAGTGATATAAATGGGCAATAGCTATAGTAGTTCAATGATTTGGCTCAGATTAATTATTATTATTATTATTATTTATTTGATTTATATACCGCCCTTCTTCCGAAGGACTCAGGATACATTTGGGATAGATGTGTGAGAATGTCCTGAGACATCACATGAACTCCACCCTATTCAGGCAGACTGCAGGTCTAAGAAAATTGCTAATTATACTGTACCTAACCTCACACTCCAAAATCCACACGAGCAGCAGCAGTTCTACATAAGCAATCATTCTCTTTGAAGATAGTGTTCCCTGAATCCTTTTCTCCTCGTCTTACTTCTATCTGATAGTAATGCTGAGTTCTGTTTTGATGTTTTGAAGGACAGAGACATATCTTCTCCTCCAAGTGGGCTGAATTATGTATTGAGGTTAAGATTGTCCAAATCATGTAGTTGCATTTTAATTCAGCACGTATATGGTCATTTTTGTCTCCCAACGGTGTTAACATAACATAAAGGAATTTCCTAAAATAATAGCAACCATGGTGATAGGGGCTGGATCTGGGAAGCACATTCAAAGCCAGGGTTAGTTTAGTTTAGTTTAGTTTATTTGATTTATATACCACCCTTCTCCCGAAGGACTCAGGGCGGTGAACAGCCAGCAATAAAAACATACAATACAAAATTTAAAAAACCCTTAAAACAAAATTAAATTAAATTTGGCCCATATTAAAAAAACCCATTTAAACCAATACAAAAAATCCTTAAAATCAAAATTTAAGCCAGCCCTGCACGATGAAATAAAAAAGTCTTAAGGGAGCGGTGAAAGGTCTGGAGATCAGGAAGCTGACGTATCCCTGGAGGAAGCTCATTCCAGAGGGCAGGGGCCCCTACAGAGAAGGCTCTCCCCCTGGGGTTCAGTTTGATTGAAGTTATATACATAAAGATAGTTCTTGATTTACACCCACATTTGAGGCCAAAATTTATGACGCTAAGCAAGCTAGTTCAATGAGTTTTGGTCCATTTTACAACCTTTCTTGCCACCATTGTTAAGTGAATCATTGCAGTTGTTAAAGTTAGTAACGAAGTTGTTAAAAGTGAATCTGGCTTCCCCATTGACTTTGCTTGACAGGGAGTCGCAAGAGATGATCAAATGACCCCCACGACACTGCAGCCGTCATGTGTGCATGCCAATTGCCAAGTGTTCCAATTTTGATCATGTGACCATGGGGATGCTGCAGCGGGTTGTAAGTGTGAAAAATGGTAGTCACTTTTTTCAATGCTGTTGTAACTTCAAATGGTCACTAAACAAATGGTTGTAAATCGAGGACCACCTTTATTCTACTCATATGAAATTGGGAGTTCTGCATACCAGAGACATGTCTAGGTAGCTTTATTTCTGTTTTCTTCAGTTTTTATTTTATGAATGATGGGGAACATAAGAATCATCTTGTTACTCTTCAGATAGGATGCAATTCATTTTTATCTCCTGGAGGCAGCAGGACCATGCTAGCAAGAACGATGGGACTTATAATGCAACTTCTTAGCAGGCAGTAAGTCGGGAAAGGCTACCTTATATTCCTGTTTTTCTCTTCCTTTTTTCCTCTCTTGCAAGAATAATGGCTTTTCATTGTTACGCACGAACTTTGCCTCTATTTTTCTTTGACAGCCATAGTGAGAGAGTTTGAAAAGTTAAAGACACAGGAAGGGGGGAAAAGTGCTGACCCTAAGAAAGTTTGCATTTCAACAAATGATACACCAAATTCCATCTGTTCATTATAGCTCTTACGTGGCACAGGGGCTTTTAAGGAGTGCTTTGTAATTCCCCAGTGGGTAGCTACACTTCTACCCTGCGATATAGGAGTTGCCATAGAAACGGGTTCTTTTAAAAGTGCCATTCTTACTTTCCCATTTAACTCTTCGTTCTCTAGAAGTTGGTTTATTGTGTTCTAAGAGAAGACTGACCTGTGAACTAAACAGCAAGTATTATTCTATTAGGATAAATACCCAGATTAGCTGCATGAAGAAAGTCCTAGATTTTAAGGCTGTTTTAGAGAGATGAAAAAGAAAAAGAAGAAACCTTAAGACCCTGAAACCACTGCCAGGTAGATTCAAAATGTGGATCTATCATACTGTAAGCTCTTAGTCATTCTATTCAAAACTCTGCATGACCTCAGACTCACTTCATCTCTCCACATAAATTGCCTGTACTTCTCCAATTCCACCTTCCATTTTTCAAAGCTCTTGAGCCTCCCAAAAACGTATTCTTTGTCACTTAAATGTTCTAAGGTGATCCCTGAACACCTATTAGACATCATAGCCTTTACAATCCTATTCAATACCTTCTTAAAAGAACATTGAAGCACATTTCTTGAGATGCTAACTAGTTATATTGGGCTCATATTGGAAGCCTTCATGTCTCCAGCCAATATGAGCAATGAAGTCTATCACATTTGAATGCCACTAGCTGGGGGAACTGCTTTATACTTCTTGTTAACAAAGTTACTCCATTTCCTTTTTTTTACTGCTTCTCTTTAAGTCTTCCACAGAACCACCTGCTTTCATTCTCTGTAAAATACCATGCAAACTGACATAGACAGCAACAAAATATTGGGTTACATAGTTCAGTGGTATAAAGGCCTGATTCAATGTCAATAAGATAACAAATAATATTAAATAATGAACAAAATCTTAAAATTCCCTTAACTCTAGGGAATGGTGCTTATCTCTGTTTCTTAGCTGAGAGACCCAGACATTTCCATGGTAATGTGGCCAGCATTACTATATACTGAGGCACACCGAACACTGTTGCCTTCCCATGGAAATGGTACCTATTTATCTACTCACATTTGCAAGCTTCCAAACTGCGATACAGCAGACACCTTGCTCTCTTTTGAGTTTTAAAACACATGAAGAGGTTCCGAGATGAATATAGTGACTAGAATCCTATTACTATGTCTCTCATCTCTAATATCTATATTTCAGGATATTTGAAAAGTGACTCTGTATATATACCTTGAATGACCGAGTCCCTGAATCTTACCGTTATGATCCTTGGTAGAAAACACCCTTTAACATCCTGTGAGAAAATATGTCTTCCTCTTATTCCTTATTCCCTTTCTTTTATAATTTTATTGCATTGTATTTTGTATTTTGTTTGCTTTCACTCTACATCGCTGATGTAGTTTGGAGTTGGGCAATGCTTTCATTCCATTTCGTTCCATCAGCACGGAGTTAGTAACAAATGGTTCAGTGTTATAAAAAATTCACTGTGCCTTACTGCTATCAACATGTTTTTAATCAATCCCTCATTTGAACTAAATTTCCAAGAATTTCTTACATGTGTTTATTTAGTTTACTACTGTGAATTACTGTTTGTGTGTGTGTGTGTGTGTGTGTGTGTATGCTATTCAAATCTGAAAAAAAATACTTATGAATCAGATGTGTAAGCCTCATATGTGTAGAGCTGCAGCTATCAGAATTCCCAAGTAGTACTATCAAATGTTTTAGATTGGAGGAGACTGAAGTTGAATAAAAAAGGCTCTAAGAGGTACAGTATAACAAAATAAGACTCTAAGAGGTATAACCAAACAAACTTACTGCATCATCCAGGAGCTTTCCTGTGCTCTTTTTGCCAGGTGACTTTGTCGGGGAAGGGGAAGGAGAAGGAAGAGGAGTCGAAAGTGTCTCTTCTTGTTCAATCTCTTTCTCCAGCTTTATCAGTCCAGAAGGCTCTACACCAAACCTTTCAAAAGGAGAGATTGAACCCTGGATTTATAAATCAGTTACATCATATTGACACCAGTTGCTGAAAATTGTGTGGGGAAAACAAACTTCTAAAAATCACATTAGAAATTCTTGATTAAAATAAATCCCAAGGCCTGTACTAGTTCTGAGAGTAGGCCTGAGGAAAAGCAACTACTGTATCGGTATTAATACAATCTTACATGATATATCAACATTTAATTTTGGACTTCAGGCACAGAGTCATATCTTATTTATACAGTCCTGAATTTACTGACACAGAGTTTCTGAATTGTCGTTCTTCCTAGAGGGCTCTTCCAGACAATTCCATCACTAGAAATGAACCTTTCCCCTATGACCCCACAATGCCATCACTGGTTGCATGTGATCATGATATAAAGTCAAGTGAATACCAGCTTGACTAGCTGGTCTATAGAGAAAAGCTGTTTTGCACCAACCAATGTCACTACTGATTGTTCTAATTTCCAAATGATTTGAAATGGTCAGAACAATCTGAACCATTCAAGCAAATTGAAATAATAAAGATCTGTGGTTTTAAGGGCTGATCATCTGGACATACCCTTGGTCAAAAGGCACAACTTACTTACATTGCATCATTGATTGCATAACTGGTCTTGTTTCATTATACAAAGCTATTGGGCATGCTCCCATTCTTTCTGGGATTAAGGAGCCTTAAGAAGATTTTCCCCTTTCAGATTTTCCAGAAATATTAAGGCTCAAAATTACTAGCCATTATGCAGGCACAAGAAGGAAGACAGGGACATATTGGAAAAGACAGTGCTACACTATGTGACAGTGGTAATGGGTTTTTTTTTTCTAATTTGTAGAGAATTCAGATATATCTAATACAAAAATGTCAGTGCCGTTTGTTATACAGTGCAGATCCAAGTCAAATTTACCTCATCAGCTTTTCTTTTTCTAATTCCAGACCCCAGATTTTTAATAATGCATCTAGTACAGACACACAGATGCTGAGAGGCCGTAAATTATGCTGCTCTCATTGGACCCTGACTATACACTTAGTCATCAGATATAGCTCCTATGCTCTTCAAGTGAATTCAAATCCATTTTCTCTTCTACTTCAACATCTTATAATACAATGTATCCTATTTCATGGCTTAAGAGTGCTTTCCCCCAGCTTAGCTGTTACTCTTATTTTGTTCCACCTTTATATTAAATGGTACTACATCTACATATGCTTATATCTTGATACATGCTAAATGAAGATTAAATTGATATGAAAATTTGATTATTCAACTCTGCTCAATCAATTCTTTTTTTCTGTAATTTATTACTTTTTAAAAATATGGTTGGATTAGAAACTGTATTAACTTAAAAGTAATGCGAGCGAAGTATAAACTCCTTTATATAGTTATCTTTGTTATATACTTGGCTATATATACAAGTTATATACAAGTTATACACTTGGTCTGTTGTGTAGATGTTTGGGTGGTTTAGGGGTGGGGGACTGTGGTGGGTGGGAGTGTGTTTGGGGATTATGTGTGTTGGACCTGGTTGACCTGGTTTTTGGGCGGGTGCAGCCACGCGGGTGGTTATGGGAGTGACGTGGCACTCCCATGTAACAACCCTCCTGCGTGAGCTGCACTGGGTCCCAGTGGTCTTCTGGGTGCGCTTCAAGGTAT
>JANHZT010004722.1:10535-21417 GCA_032468215.1 Stegonotus admiraltiensis | reverse complement strand
GTGTGCAGTGCTCTATAGCGTCGTTTTGAGGGTAGGAGTTGAAACAGTTTATGTCCAGGATGCGAGGGGTCTGTAAAGGGATATCCATCCCTCAATCATATTTTCTTCATAGCTTATGTGAGAAAAGCCAAGTATACATGCAAAAATATAATTGTAGTAAATTAAAAGCCAAATGTAGCATAAACATCCAAGAAAGTGTCATTTGATTAAAAAAAGATCAGGAGCTTTTTTAAAAAGGTGATTGATGTTGAAAGAGAAGAAAGACAGACATCAACAAGCAGGTGTGACAGGGCACTTCAAGAGAAGGCACTTTGTCTGGGAGCTACCAAATTCATTTTATGGGAGAGACCATAATCAACAAACAGGAGAAGAAAATTCTTCAAAGCACCTTTCGTTTTCTGAAAAGGTGAGGAAGGGAAAATCCAAATTAATTACCTTGGGGGGGGAGGGGGAAAGTTCTCTAACAAAGGTGGCTTCAGATCTACAAAAGGAAATATTTCAAAGGAATCCAAATGACAGAAGATTTTTTTAAAAAAAGTTCACAAGTTCTAACGCTGCATCATAAGAATTATGCTTGTAGCAACCGTGAATGCTGTTATAGTATTTGCCACGTGCAGGAAATAAGTGAGGTGGGATAAGAAAGATGGTAGAACTGGGCTGTTGTGTTAAATGGGATTATCATAATAGTTATGATGACATCATCCTGCATTTTACTAATAAATTATAAAAAGGGCAAAGCTATTTTCTTCTTCATATCCAACTGATGGTCCATCTTAGGAACTTCAGAAGTTGATCAGTGTTCAGGAATATGGAGGACTTCAATTTGGCTATAGAATGGGATGTGCAGATTGGCCCCACCTTTTCTCCCCTGACTTCCACAGACTTCCACAGATTTAGCTGGCTGTCGAGCCCAGCTTCACGCTCGACAACGCTGATGTGAAACTGACGAAAGGGAAGAAGGACATATACCGACGTTCACACGGGGGTGGTGGGAGCACTGGGTGTTAGGCGGCCGTGTGCAGGGTCTGGGAGGCGCGTGCGATGGTAGTAGGAGCATATCTGTTAACGGATTCCCTGGGACGCTTGCATGCTGGAAACGGGAGTGGAAGAACACTCCGCCCACCCCACGCTCTGCCGGTGGACTAATAAACCCTGGAATTAAGGTTTGTTGATGGGCGTGCCGCAAGGCATGACAACAGGGGGAGGGCCATATAAGCGCCACAAGCCAGCCAAACGTAGCGCCGAATTCGTTTTCATTTTGGAAGCACCAGTGTGTACCCGGGGCCAGCGTGCATTAAACCAGCATTAACCAAAGAGCTACAACTGGTGGTTTCTGTGTCTTGCTGCGTTTTGCCTGGGAACCCTGAGAGGAATTCCTGCCCTGAGACTGGCATTCAAAGAGGAAATAGTAATTCTTACTTGCTTGAATATGCATACATTCTCCTGATAATGTGGTACCCTGTTTTATTAAGGAGCTGAACTCTATGGAGAGAGATACACTCAAAGCGATGTGAGCTCATTTCCCTTTCAGAAACCCAGCTGAAAGTATGGAATTCAGGAAGAATAAATGGAAGAAATGTACTTACATCTCCATTTTCCACCTATGTATAAGCTTTATATATTTATATAAATAATTGCTTGAAAAGAGCTTATGTAAGATTTTTTTAAGCCCTATGCCACTGTTATCTGCTAGCAGCTGTCTGAAGAACAGCCATTAAGATCTCTAACTTTTAAATGAAGAGCCTTTTGACTTTGCATTTTTAGTACACAAAATAAGTGTTTAGGTATTGATTTACTATGCAAAAAAGTGCTCCGTTTCAGCCATCACTAGTTTCAATAACAGTTTTATAGTTTTCATTATCCAATCTCCCAAATCCCCATGGAAGGGAAATAGATACTGTATATACTTAATTCCATTTTGACAATATATTCTGAACACTATTGGCTATTTTATGTTATTTTTTGGTAACAGTCTTCCTAGAAAATATCTAAGGAATTAAATGTTATCCTTCCTGCAGAGATGACTAAGCTGATATATAACTGAAAGAACAGATGTTCACTCCCAAACTAAGCTTCTTTTCTCCAAACAATCAGGAGAAATGGTTCTCCTAGAATGGTTCTACAACAGGTTTGTTGATATTTTTAAAAAGGTTTTACTATAGTTGTCTGGGTATACCATCTGTGACCAATTCTTGTATCTATCTTCTGAAGTTACTGGTATAGGGATTTGCATGCCAGCCCTAGTCACTGAGTAATCTGTAGGCTTAGTTTTTCTTGTACTATAATCCCAGAAACTGATGGAAAGCAAGCAATAAAATAAATTACTTTGAACTATTATAATGCATAGCCTTTGGATACTTCTCTAAAGTCATATTGGAAGACGGTGTGCTAAAATGAAGGATGAGAGGAAGGGGATTCTGTAAAGTCATTAAAATGTTTATACAACATTATCATGGTCTGGTTAATGTATTTATTTATTTTCCCAAAGGTGCTTTTTCGAGAGTGAACTGGACTTTCTGGTTTTTTTCTTTGAAGATGTTTCACTTCTCATCCAAGAAGCTTCTGCAGCTCTTCATAAGCTGAAGAAGGTTCTTGGATGAGAAGTGAAATGTCTTCAGAGAAAAAAACCCAGAAAGTCCAGTTCACTCTTGAAAAAGCACCTTTGGGACAACCATGATGACTGAGAATCTCCATAGATATTTATTTGTGTAATTATTCATAGCTCTGCCACTTCTAGATGGTTGCAGTAGAGTAGAAAACCAGTCATTAGCAGAAGTGAAATTAAGACCACTTTTAAGAAAGTATCTTCAGTAACAGGAGGGGGACACGTACTTCAAAAATCATGTCCATTAACCTTCTGAATATTTTAAATAGTGGATTATCTGATGTTAGTTACATAGCTACTAGTCATGGCAACTATTTGCAATCAAAACTAATAAAATTCAGTACTTAGAATGGTCAGAAGAAGCAATTAATTGGTTATTATGGGAAACAAGATATTAGACAGGATAGGTTTTTTCATGTGATCCAGGTAGGTTCTTCTTACAGGTTTTTTAAAAATTAAAATTAAGTGGATACAATCAATTAAAACTAAATGAACAATCTCCTGAAGAGCTATTTCAAGCTTCTAATGAAAGTGAAAACAACTCTGTTGAATTCTTCATCTTGCTAATGAAGCTTTCTGGGAACCTCAAAAATGTATCTGCTTTGTAATACTGTGGTTCAATCTAAAGATTGATGATTTTATTATTTCTAATTTCAGATTCAACTCTTTATAAGAATTTAACATGATTTGCCAATGTTCTAAACTGCCCAAAAAAATTGTTTTGAAGGAAGGCTTATTCTTTTATAAACCTAAATTATCATTCTATGAGTTTAAGGTAAAAGTAAAGATTCCCCTCGCACATACGTGTTAGTCATTCCCTACTCTAGGGGGCGGTGTTCATCTCTGTTTCAAAGCCCAAGAGCCACCGCTGTCCGAAGACATCTCCGTGGTCATGTGGCTGGCATGACTAAATGTCAAAGGTGCACAGAACACCGTTACCTTCCCACCAAAGGTGGTCCCTATTTTTCTACTTGTATTTTTCACATGCTTTCAAACTGCTAGGTTGGCAGAAGCTGGGACAAGTAATGGGAGCTCACCCCGTTACGTGGCACTAGGGATTTGAACCACTGAACTGCTCACCTTTCAATTGACAAGCTCAGCATCTTAGCCACTGAGCCACCACATCCCTTCTATGAATTTACATGTTTTTTTCTTATGGAGCAATAGGGCAAAATTTGCAATTTTATTAGTGTATCAGTGTGTTTAAAATCAATTTAACAGAACTACAGCTATCAATAGATATATATTATGTAATCAACATGAGTAATGATGACAACAAAGAACACAATGTTCTCACATACAAAAAAGTAAGAAAAGGAAGTTCAATACAGAAGACAAACAGATGATTTGCGACTCAGATATGAGTTACATATATTCAAAAACCTTTTGAGCAGTGGAAAACAGAAGCCTCTTGATGATAGCCCTGTTGATTCACTAGGCTCATCTTCCATCACAACAGCTGAATTTCATTTCCAAACAATCAATTGGTTCTTTTCATCTTCTGCTGAAATGCAATCCTGAGACATAAAAGTTGTCCTAAATTTTGTATCAAAAGAGATCTGTTGTAAGAATGAAAAGGAGCACAAAAGATGAGAATTTCACCTGAACCAGTGCCTTTGTGGTACAAATCTGATACAAGATAAGGCACAAGATATTGTCATTTGATTCCTCTTTTTCTCTGAATGAAGTTGCTAGCAGTAAATCAATGTAAGGCAAGAGTATTTCCATCCTGTTATTTTAAAAATGGTTATGGTTATATGCCATTTTTAAAATCACATGTTCAGCTGAATTCTAGATATGAATTCAAGGACACAAGCAACATCCATTTCTATCTCCTGGAGATGTAAAATAATTAATTAAACATGTAATTTTTACATGTTATTTTTGAACCAATGAACAGATGACTTGAACCAAACCTTTACACTAATATAGTGATTTAAAGGTTTATGTATACAAATCAACAAGCCAATCAATCAAGTGACCTTAAAAAAGGAAATTTCCCCACGCCCTGAGGATGTTGTGCACAATCCATGTAGATATTTTTTTAGCAGAATTATAGATGTTATTTATCATTTTCTTCCAGAATGTTTTTATTTTTTTAAAAAATCCCCAGACTAACACAAAGTCCTGGAATATCCTTGTGGTCTGCTATCCATTAACTACCCAGGTCCAACACTGCTTAACTTTTCAACATTAGCCAACTTTGTCTTTTCATGTAGATTAATAGTAATTTGATCTGAAAAGCAGAGCAACATGGTATTGGCATATTAGGTCTGATTTGCATCTCCCTCCTCAATAATCAAATTAAAACAGTTTAGTATGTTCTCAAAGCAGTTTAGTACATTCCCATATAATCTCATAAAAGAGAAACAGTGCTAGTAAGTATTATCCAGAGGTGCTAATTTCATCTTTATCCTTAATGTTTGATCATTCATGATCTAAACATAAAATCAAAATGTATATAGTTGGCAGAAGAAATTACTAACTGAAAGACCTTAATATTAAATTTGGTATTGCATATAATTGATTTTATTATTGTTTTTAAGATATCAAAATTAAATAATTATATATACATATATTAATTTTTATTTTGGCTGTTCACCGCCCTGAGTCCTGTTGGAGAAGGGTGGTATAGAAATCAATCAAACAAACAAACAAACAAACAAACAAACAAATAATATATGATCCCTTTGTTCCTTTCTTATTTATTCAGGGCATACTTTTAAAATAAAAGATCATTTGAGGAAGCAAGTGATTATCAGTTATTATGTTTAAGATCTTTTTCTGATTTGCCATTATTTTACAAATGTTATTGAGGATTTGTAGAACAATTTTGTCCACTAAGCCAAATAATCAGGAAAAAAAGCTGGAAGAAGCAGTATAAGTCTAATTTTAGAATAATGATATGCACATACCACAAAGTTATAGGCATACAGTTGTGGGTGTGCTTTAGTTATTAAGATCTAAATGAGTGATTTTTGAAACTCAGTAATTTTTGAAAGTATGTGGTAAACTACATAGATTTTTAAGATAAAGAATGCTAGTTGTGATTAGAGAAATAATAGCATATAATATAAAAATCCTGAGCATAATGAATTGTATAGTCTGAATATTTGCTCACTTTCTTGAATAATTTTCACTGAGAAATGATCTAGGGCTAAAACATTTCGGGGGCAAATATGATAAAGATCTCCAGAATTCTACTACTATTAAAATATATTAAAGTGGTTGCTTACCTAAATGCTTCCCTAGAATTTTTTTTTAAAAAAAAACCCTACTACATGCAGACAACAGGTAGATAAAGGGAAATCTGCCATTTCTCCCCTCCCCCCAAAAAAAGAATAATAGAGAACAATTCAGTAATGCAATTATTTCCTATGTTTTGAACTGAGACAACAACTACCTAATTCATACAGTTTTTCTGGCATGCATCACAATCATACAATGTAATCAAGGAAACCAATGTATCAATTTCCCAAATGAATGAGTATCAAATTGGGATATAAGAAAAGATCTTCTATATTCAATAGCTGAAATCGGTTCTGTACCTCAAGTCCTCACAATGCCTTAAGGGTTTTAGAAATCTTAGCAAAGTGGCAGATTTAGAAATCTTAGCAAAGAAATCTTAGAAAAGTAAATCTGAATGCTGATTTACAGTTGATTATATGCTGTTTGAGAGAAAACTACGTTTCCTTAAGGTGAAATTCTCCAAGAGAAAGAACTTCTGCCTTGACTCATTTAGCTCCTCAGAGCTGCTCCATCTTTCCTAAAATCAAGACACCACCATTCCCATCCTCTGGAATATCTGTGGGACAATGACAGAGGTTACAGCAGCATTTTAATTTTCTGTAATCTCCAAGCAGCCAGTCACAGAGAATACTAGTCTATTGAGCAAGTGTACTTGTCAAAATTAAAAATATCCGTTGTGAAGCTATGGGCATCAAAACTGTGTGGAAGACTTATTCTGATTACAATTTAAAACACATCAAAGATGAATCAAGTTTTTTTAACCTGTTTATTGAAATGTCTTTATTTTCTTCGAAACTGAATTGTTATTATACACTTAAAATAATGCACATTATTCCAAAAGTAAAGAAACTATAAATTCTTGAGCTTTGCAAAAAATATGGAGGAGAAATAATCACATCATTGATATAATTACTTTTTGAAACAGAACATGACCTCATGATAGACTGATTATATCCCATGAAAATCATTAAAAACGTATGTGGTATACAGTGCAATATACTAAAAAGTGCCTCATGTTACTGGCTGATACATACCCAACCCTTCAGATTCAAAGAGACAAGTATCATCCACTCCCACATCTCTGCACCAAGATAGGAAATTTGCTGTATTGTCCCGTGCAAAAAAAGATCCAGATGGAGCATTGGCTTTGCAGGGAATTTTCCTCACAGGCATTTTCTGTAACACAAAGAAAAAGATGGTTGTGAATGGTGGCCCATCTTTGCATACAATGGCGACTCAGACAAAGGCACAACCTGTGGACAGCTAGTTTAGTCCATGAAATGATCCAAGAGTTGAACTTGATAGCCTAATCATATTTTACAACTCTATGAAAAGACTGAAATAGTTTGAAGCAATGTAGAATAAGGCTGGGGGAAGGCTGAAAGTATGCAAAGAAGGTGAAAGTTTTAAATCAAATAGAACACAAGATCACAATGAAGGTATGTAACAGTCTGGAACATTAAAGCTCAGCAAGACAAATTCTAGGTTTCTAGAAACTTATAAACAACTAATTTGTAGACCTCTAACTCGTACACAACAAAGGTAACCAATCAGATATCAGATGACCAGCATAGACATAGAATAAGCTTGTCACGGCAGACCCTGCTATACAATGCGAAAGTTAACAAGAGTGGATAAGAGCATTAAACCAGAAACAATCTTAGAATGTGGTGGATGAAAATGACAACATTTTTAATAGGTTGGGCCAACAATCCAAGCCACCAGTGAAGACAAAACATAACATTTTCCCAGCCTTGCAGTCAATATAAACAGAAATTCTTCTCAAATGTGAAAAGAAATAAAAATGAGAAATAAACAAATAATCCGAAAGAGAAGATGACTCTTTTTGGAGCCATGAGACAATTTGTGCATCAACTCCCCTTCTCTGCCATCTCACCCACACTTTGGGTCATCTGTATCAGAGATTTTAAACCATGTTTTCCTCATAGTCACCTTCTAAGCCTCATTTACTTCTGTGACTTCTAAAAATATAACAGGCTGGGGGGAACTTATGGCCCATACTGAAAATTACTGATATGTGCAAAGAATGATGTTTTGCACCATTTTACTGTAATGTAAAGACTATGTAAATGTTTTTTTTTGCAACCCACCAAGTAGGAGATGCAGGCAATACAATGATTGATGCAGGCATTACAATGATTGAGGAGTGTCAATCATGCATGAATGCATGCTTTGTATTCCTCCCTCCCTCTCTCTCTGTACATGCTTGTTTCCCTGTAACAATAAATGTTGCATCATAGAGCAGTGCATATTTTCAAAGCTCTGCTTCTTTGAGTATTCAAACAAATCACTTCATTGAATCTGTTTCTTGAAGCAATTAAGTCACCTCCTTTCCCTTGAAAACAAAATGACCTTGTCATTTTGATTAGCTATTCTTTGACAAATAAACTTTTGACATTGTTTCAGAGAATACAGCACTCTCTCCTCTTCCAATATATCTTGCCCAAGCTTTGGTGAACCATCCTGAAGGAAACATTATTCTACTTTGTCTAGCACGTTCTTCACAGAACCTGAGAAGGCTTCTAACCAAGTATAGTTTATGTGCAGAATCTTCTCCTGGCTTTGGAAGCAGTACTCAGGAAGTTTCAGGTCAACATTAAGTGCTTCATCAGAGCATTATACTTTTTTCAGTGAAGAAAACTACTTTGCCACTGTGGTACAAATATCTTTCATGAAGCAAATCTTAATTGTTCTGCACAGGCCTCTTGTACCATATTTGGATTTTGGTCTTTCTTTCTTTCTTTCTTTCTTTCTTTCTTTCTTTCTTTCTTTATTTAAATTTATATACCGCCCTTCTCCAGCTGGACTCAGGGCGTGCACAGCCAAGATAAATACAACATATATACAAAAATTAAAACCATTTAAAAAATATTAAATAGGTTTGGCCGAATTTAAAGTCCCACAAAACAAATTTGAAAACCCCAATTAAAATTAACAAATTTTTCTTCTCTCTGGTTTACCTCAATACCACAACAATCTTGTAGGGTGCTCCCTATCCTCTTGCTTTCTTTCAGGATTATATCAATTAAAACTGTTTTCCTTTTTCCAGAACCCATAACACAGCTCTCTCTTTTAAACAAACATTCACTGGCAAATTAAATGACTGGCCATTATTATAACATAATTAATCTGTTATTCTTTACACCCAAGATTCTTCATTGTCAAAAATTGCCCATAACCCATAGAATCCTATAAATTCTCAAGTTCAAAAATGTTTTCAACTATATTTTCACACTGAGATATACTCGGACTTGGAGAAGTATGCCTGAGCCATTGGTCACACAATTGGTTCAAGAGAAAAAGGTGGAGATGACTAGAATAAATTTAATTTAATAATGAAAGTAAATGAATTATTCTCCATAATTCTCTACTTCTGTCACATGAAAAATGGCAAATTTTGGAGAAACTCATTCATGAATGTCTGCAGAGAAACAATGAGAATTAAAATACATGTGTCATGACATCAAATCACTGATACGACTTATGTCCTTTGTGAAAGAAAATCATGACTGATGTGTCATAATTTTTAAAATCATACTTGTTTGTTTTAGATTCTACTAGAATGTTAAAATCACTCTGAAAAGATCCAAACCAGTATGCCTAATATTCTATACAAAAACAAGTCTTCAAAAATCCCAAATCAGTACAATCCCTATAAATCACAGAAAAACTACTCATGCATGGCTGGAGATTTAAAGTATATAGAGAATAAGCAAGCAAGCCCAAAGTTTGTCAACATGACTACACATGCATTGTGACAATGCAAGCTTAATCCATAATGAACTTTTGTCTGACATTATTATGCAAATAAAAAAGCTTTGCATCATTATATTATGATGTACATTTCAGCAGTTGCTCCCTCTTAATCCCTCATGAACACAAATGAACATTCTTAGGAATGTTTCTACAAATAGAAAAATGTGCATATTTTGTGGGACAACAACATTCAATGAATTTATTTGTGACAAGGCACATATGTTCATACACAGATGCAACAATAATATGCACACATTCAAAAGTTTCTCATCTGTGAGAAAGTTAGGCTAAAAATAAACAGGTTATAATATTCTGTTTCTCTATTAAAATGATTTATGGAGTATCTGCTTCTGTTCTGGAGCTGGTTATTAAATTCAAGATTGTGTTTAAGCCAAGTCCTGGGAAGTACAAATGATGTCTGCAAAACCTTCCAGCTTTGAGTCCAGACATAATTGCATGTAGGGAAAAAACCCAAACAGCCTTAGACAATTCTTGGCAATATCACAAAACAGTCATGGGGAAGGGAGCACACACACTGGGTTACATTTAGCTGTAATTACTGGAAAACTAACTGTACCTGATATACAATTCCAGGAAAGAAAATTATTTCAAGTAATGGAATCATTTTGGGAGCAGTGAGGATTTTGCTATAAAGCCTCAAGCCATGTATTAACTCGGTTTAGGACATTTGACTCGAAACTAGATTTTGAGATGTTATTTGCATTCCACATCATAGTGCTCAGGCCCACATGTACTTAAGATAGCAAATTGCAGTCTGTATAAACATATTGGGAGGATCGTTCTCCCTGGGATATTCTACAGGAGAAACAACAGATTAATATTAAATGGCAAACATGTCAGGTGAAGCAGCTGGGATAGAAAAGGGTCCAAGAGCCAAGTATTCCCATTTTTCTACTAACTCCCATTCAGTTTTTGGCTTTCTGCTTATCAGAATCATGGAAGCCTATCAGGAGTAAGAAAGGACTAGATGTGGAAACTAAGATTTCCTGGATTACAAAACATTTACCCTTTTGGTTTTAATCGATTAGATACTTTTGGAAGAAATGTCCTTCTGGGTTCAGTTCCAAGTGGGGGAAAAACACTGGAAACATGGTGGCTGTTTGGAAAGATGGTTTAATGGTGGACAGGTTCACATTGCTTGAGTTCCTGAACAGAAAAGGTCTTAGCCAACCTGGTAGGATGTCTCTCAAGCTTGCTTAAGCCTTGACATGTGGTGAGTTTCTGTTGCTG
>JANHZT010004720.1:65144-78053 GCA_032468215.1 Stegonotus admiraltiensis | reverse complement strand
AATCCTAAATAATTGTCACATGACCATCAAGCCATGCCCACAAAATAAGCCACGCCCACAGAACTGGTAGTAAAAAAATTCAGAACCCACCCATGGGTAAAACCCATTAAAACTTTGTTGCCAAACTTGACTTATTTCTTCTGGATTTCATGGAGTTATTTTTAAAATGTAAGCACATGCCTTGATGAACCCTCTCTATTGCTATTTTGATGTATGCCTTATTCAAGAATATAAGTACAGGTAGTCCTTGATTTATGACCACAACTGAGCTCAAAATCTTTGTTGCTAAGCGAGACATTTGTTAAGTGTGCTTTTTACAACCTTCTTTGACACAGCTGTTAAGTGCATCACAGCAGTTGTTAATTTATTAACATGATTATTAAGTGAATCGGGCTTCTTTATTGGTTTTGCTTGTCAGACGGTCGCAAAAGGTGATCACTTGACCCTGGGACACTGCAACTGTCATAAATATGAGTCAGTTGCCAAGTGACTAAATTTTGATCTCATGGGGGTGCTGCAATGGTTGTAAGTGATCTGAATGTGATCTGAATGGTCATAAGTCACTTTTTTCAGTGCCATTGTAACTTCGAATGGCCACAAAATGAACTGTCTGTACATCTTCAGTAGAGAAATGTGTTTAAACACAATGTTTGGCAACATTTTATAACTTAAATGTGAACTTAATTTTTTTTTAAAAAAAACTGCTTCTGTAAAACACATTTTCATTTTGTGTAGCATGCTTTGTCCAAAGAAACAAATAATAATTTCACCAATATAACATACTAAACCACAAATTATGCAATCTTCTCTTAGCCTAATCTAAAAAATGTTAATTCAGAGAAAAACAGCTATTGTCATGAATTTATTTTGTTCAAATTAAAGTACATGATATAGGGCAGGGGTGTCAAACTTGTGGCCCAAGGCCGGGATACATCATGTGCTGGCCCCACCACTGCCTGGTACATCATGTGACGATGCTGTGACAACACGAGTTTGACACTCCTGAAATAGGGCTTAGTTATTTGAGGCACCACCTGTCTCTGATAACATTTGCCTGGACAATTTGATCCTGCAAGATTGGTGCAGGATTTCAGGTTTCTTTGATTAAATGATGTCATCAATTTAAATCCATATAATTCTCTGTATCAGAAAAATCTCTGGACCTGGGTTACCCCCAAGAACCTGATGCCCCCCATTCTGCTGTTGTTTATAAGACCCATGAAGACCTGGCTCTTCACCCAGGCCTTTGGCTAGAGAAAATGAGACATGGTTCATTGAACCGCTATGTATTTATTACGCACCAGTAATGAAGAATTGGAGGAAACATTGGAGGAAAATATTGTGGTGTTTATCAATACAAATTTATAAGGTCTTAGCTCATAACACATCAGATTAACTGTGGTTGAAAAAAACAAAAGTGTGCATAATTGATGTGGAAAAATCAGGTGACCGTAGAAGATAAATATTACAAAGTAATAAGATCTGAAAATTGAAGTTGAAATATTATGACATAAACTAGCTGATTCTTCCAGTGATTATTGCTACATTTCTTGCCATACCAAGAAATAATGGACAGCACTTTAAAAAAATCTGTGCCTTGATAAAATTTCCATCTGTTAAAAGGCTGTGCTGATTGGATCCACACATTAAAAAAAAATATTTTCACATTAAAAAAAATATTTTCATGAATTTTACAATTGAAATTGAATGAAATTGCATAATGAAAGTGTCTAGTAGAAGGTCTTGTGTAAACAGTCTAAACACAACCATAAACTAGCATTTTACTTTCCTGTACAAATCAGTTCGTAAATTATTGTCTTCACTTCTGCTGACATAAATAATATACAAATGTTATGATATTCTATCTCCCTTAGCTATCTCTAGGAGAATGCAAAAAACACCATCCAATCAGATTCCCAATCTTAAAATATTATTAGGTTAGAAATCCAATCAAACCCATATTTCCAATTATATTGTGTGTTCCTATCTAGTGATTTGGATAAAAAGTCTCAATGAAAATTTGGATTGTAGAATTCTTTACAGAAAGTGGATTTCTGTAGAAGTATATTTCAAATGCATGCAGGAGCAAACAGAACTCAGTAAAGAATATCTAATTCTGTGTTTGAGTGATCCAATTATTCTTCATGAAAATATTAAATGCACACACACACACACACACACACAGCAGTAATTGTCTATTCCAGTAGAATATTGTGTTTCTGATATTTCAAGGTACATAATCAAGCACATCCTTCTATATCATAATGTATCCCAAGTATTTTAGGATAGAATTGACAGTGATGTCAATAATGACCTTGAGAAAATGACAAAGGGTAGAGGAAGAATGTTTTCATCTCTTCGCACTCTAAAGAATGCTACAATGGTACAGAGAAGATGGACCATTTGCCTATAATGAGTAAAACAGACTTTAAAAGATTCCTCATAGAACATATATACCAATAGCTTTCTATTCTTTCAAAGTGCTTTCTATTCTTTCAAAGTATTTGAAAGAGCAAGCTGACAAAGGCAGGCTTGTCAATGACAAAGTTAATGAGGCTGAGTTTCTAAGCCTCTTGTTGATTTATTATTGCATAAACTATGCAACTACTGATGCCTGTCATTTACATGCTGTTTGGAGAAACAATTCCTTCTGATTTTATGGTAGCACCATAAATCAAGTGAAAGCCAAAAGGACAACAAGGCAGATAACAATGGAATTTGAAAGATAATTTAAGCAAATTCTTGTAAAAACTAACAAATAGGACTTTAACTTTTATTGACCCATCACCCTTTAGAGGGGTAAACAATTCTTGAAAGTAAGTAATACATGTTTACCTAGCTTAGCTTAGCCATCTCTAAGCTAAACGGTCGTCCTCAAGGACACAGGTATGAAATTGTCACCAAATGTAACCTTTTAAAGTAAAGTTAGCAGGAAAAGGGGAAAAATGCATGTTTATTGTTTCCAACTCCTTTTTCTATTAGCACTGATTTTCTTGCCCATCCCATCCCAGTGACGCTAAACATAACCATAGACAGAAATGATTTTAATGCTAGTTTTTTAACTGATTACTTTAATGATTTTAATTCTAGTTTTTAAACTATTATTTTAATGATTTTAATGCTAGTTTTAAACTGTTTATTTAATACATACAAACTTTTAACTATGACAATAAAAGTACATCTGTTTCCCAGATCCACAAATTTCATTAACTATAGGAGAAGAAACCATTTCCATTTTCCATCTCTGCTTTTATAAGCTTGATATTTCATTCTACTTTTGGGAATATCATATACAGCAGTCTGACGATATAGCCATGCATTACTCTCGTGTAACATTTTGAGATACTGAGTTTTAATTTTTGTTGCATTTCAAATGGGACTATCATTTTGAAAAATGTCAGCAACAAGTCAGCTGCTAGTGTATCACAAAAAACAATAGCTGACCATGACTAGTTTTACTATTGAAGAAAAGGAAATTTGTCCTGGTCATTTGGGGCATGAATTTCACATCACATAAAAATTATGGATTCATTCCATACCTGTAGACTCAGAAAGTAGACTGCCTGTTGCAGTCTAGACAAGGACCTGCAATGTTTCATACGTTACTAAGAGTTACATTCCACATACACTACTGCTATTAATGTCTGCAACTTTAAGTAATGAAATAATTACTTAATTATTATTAAGTAATGAAATAATAAATTTAGAATTTCAAAATGCTATATCCCAATCTGATTGGTCCTAGAGTCATAAGTCACTCAATCACTAGTGATTGAGTGACTTATGATTCTAGGACAAATCAGATTTGGATACTAGTGGAGTAATAAATCCTCAGGAACCTATGTGACCCCTGATGCATCATATGGCAAATTCTAAAAACCTACTTTGTTTAACATGCTATGTTCAGGTATTATCAATATGCTTTTTACAAGCCTTCAGTAAATGTAATAGCCTTTGTCTGCCCTGATACCAAAGCAATTGCCTGCCAAGCACAATCTTCAAGAAGCTTAAAAGATCTCTGACACCACATGCCAGAAGGTCCATTCTCCACTCAGGGATCAATACTGATATAATGGGCTTCCTGACTTTGTACTTGCATTTAGAAGCCTTGTCTAAGTTTGCCTTTCGACATACAAAAGAGAAAAGGAACATACAGATTTTCTATGTCATAGTCACAGCCTTTCTTCTCAGAGCCAAAGAAACTGTCAATATCTTGCTTTCGGCTGCCTGGCAGATATGAACACTTCAATTTTAATAGGCCTCTGAAGGAGCTGATTCTGGTCTCTTCAACCCAAAAGACAGTGAAAGACAAATTGCCTCTTTCTTAAAGGCCTAGCAAGGAAACTGCAGTCATGGGTAAAAAGTAAGCTTTCTTGATTTTCAAAATACTGAACAGGGATTAATACTCTAATATGGCAGTTCCCACTATTTTTTCTGATGTTTCCACCTTCTTCTTTCCACTATTTTTCAACCATTACAATAATGACAAAACATTCAAAATTGGAATAATTAAGTTTTCAATCACCTGCCCCTCCCTTTTGGGTCATGTCTTTTTCAGGTTCAGGTTTTCAGGTTCATTTACCTTATAGATGCTCTGGGTATCAATATTAAGTTAGAAAAGGCTTCAAAATGTTTTGAAAGAAATGATTTGTATCTTATGTGAACACAGTACTATTCGGCTGTTGTTAAAGGAACGCCTCCTTTTTCAGGTTTCACTGGGATCTGAAAGAAATTGCACTAATTTAAGAGTCATATTAATTTTAATCCTTAAATATTATTCCCACCCTTCCCCTGGGGTATGAAGAAGCCTGAAAAAAAGTCTTAATAAACATGCTCTGTTTATGTCTGGTCCAAGCCACTTTGTCTGAATTGTTCCCAGAATGTGCAGAGCTAAATATATTCTATTAAACATGCCTACTAAAGGCTAATTTATATTCATGTTTTGAAAATGTGCACTGTGAAATATACTTAATTTTGATTAACCTACATTTCAAAGACCTTTAAAAATATATGTTGTCTTCTCTATAATTCTAAACTGGCAATATAGCTTGGTTTCTTTTCTAATTATGGGAGATGGGAGAGGAGGGCCAGGCGTGCTATGAGCTTATTTCTTTTTCAAAAAGTTAGCTGATAGTTCTTTGATTTATTCTCGAAAAGTAGATCTGTTTATCATCCCAAAATATCAAATAATCTTGGGACATCCTATAGAATAATGAAAACCTACATCCCAATAAATGTGCTTCTGTGTATTACAGATAGTCCTCATTTTATGACCACAATTGAACCCAAAATTTCTGGTATTAAATGAAACATTTGTTACTGTAAGTGACTTTTGCCCCATTTTACGACCTTTCTTGCCTCAGTTGTTAAATGAATCACTGTAGTTGGTAAATTAGTAACACGGTTGTTAAATGAATCTGGCTCCCCCATTGACTTTGCTTGTGAGAAGGTCATAAAAGGTGATCACATGACCTTGGCACATAGCAACCATCATAAATATGAACCAGTTGCTAAGCATCTGAATTTTGATCATGTGATGATAGGAATGCTGCAAAGGTCGTAGCTGTGAAAAACAGACATAAGTCACATTTTTCAGTGCTGTTATAACTTTGAATGGTCACTAAACAAACTGTTGTAAGGACTATCTGTATTTTCACAAGGCATGGATTATGCAATACACAGATTATGCAGTAGAGGTTTTTTGTACTTCATTAAGTCTTGTTTGTAGCTATGCTTTTTTTGAAAAAAGGCAAAAACTTTCTAATAGATTTCCTCTATCCCAAAACATTCTAAAAGAACAAAGGCCCCATACATAGCCTACTTTTTTTAATCAAATATTTTTAGCTATCCTATTAACAACAACAAAAAGTTTGTTTAACTTCCACCCTGTATCATAACAGTTAATGCAGCCAAGATGGATATTTGTGCCACTAAAAACAGTGGTTAAAACATTTGTCTTATTATGGATTACCACTCTGTTATGACCAAGACTTTGGGATGTTTGTGTCATAATTGTCATATAACTCTTCTGGATTTTCAATTGATAGTGTAGTAGTTAAGATGTCAGAAATCACAGAGCTTGCTAAGTGAATTTAGATCCCCCTACCCTCTCTCTCTAATTTATCCCAATCTTCCCATGAGGGTAAAATGCGGAGATATTCTCTCTTTACCTCATATTTTAACTTACAAAGAGAATTTAATGGCAATGGATAACAATATTACAATATTTTACAATCATAACTAATATGATTGGAATATGATTAGAAGTTGCTCCTTCTTTCAGTCATCATTCCCAAGCTGCCTTCTTCTCTGGTCCAATGAAAACAGTTACTTAGATTAAGGTAAAGGTTCCTCTTGCACATATGTGCTAGTCATTCCTGACTCTAGGGGGCAGTACTCATGTCCATTTAAAAGCCAAAGAGCCAGCGCTGTCTGTAGACATCTCCATGGTCATGTGGCCAGCATGACTAAACACCAAAGATGCACAGAACGCAGTTACCATCCCACCAAAGGTGGTCCCTATTTTTCTACTTGCATTTTTTTACGTGCTTTCAAACTGCTAGGTTGGCAGAAGCTGGGACAAGTAACAGAAGCTCACCCCATTACACGGCACTAGGGATTCGAACCACTGAACTGTCGACCTTTCGATCAACAAGCTCAGCATCTTAGCCACTGAGCCACCACATCCCAGATACTTAGATTAGATTACTTAGATTAGAGATCTACCAAATTGTGGGCCATAAATATATCCCACAGTTGAATGCATTATGTTATACAATACTGGTGAGGGTACTTCTTGCCATCTGTCCCCCAAGATTTTCTTAACTGATGAACTTACTTTTATCTTTTTTTTTCTAGAAGATAGATGCCCTTTCAACAAAGAACTGACAATTGTCTACCAATCATTTTTATTTTTCTATGTATGTCTACAATATACATATGTGGCATTCAAAAAACAAATTTTACTAAAAGCTAAAGATTGTGCACTATAAAAGTTATATAGCCATGAAGCTTGTAGTCAATATTAATGGACAAAGATGAGGACATGCATACTCATCTTTTCAGCTTTCACACATACACAGAAATCTTTCCTATATACTGGCAAGGTTCATACATCATCTCAAACCATAGTTGGTCTTAATCATAGTTTTCACAAATTCATAATGCTACATCAACTTTCCCCAGGCTGGTTGCTTTCCAGATGTCTGATGTATAGTAATTCAATCGGGGGAATTCTTAGGAGTGAAGTACACGTATCTATAGGAATGGAAAGTGGGGCAGAAGCTTCCATTCTAAATCATGGTTCAAAAATCAGACTAAATCAGAACCCAATTGCGTTATATTTTCTTTGAACTATTCCTTTCATAGACTTATTATTAAAAACTTATTTTGTGGTTGTGAAACCTCTCCATTGCAAAATTCATAGAGGTAGATATGAGGTAGTGCAAAAAGAAAGACTCTTTGATAGCAACAAATAGTTTATTGTTTCTTTTTGCTGTTATCCAATGGTTGTCCAGATTTTAGATCTCAGACCTGCTAGTCCTAGTTTAACTATTAAACTGCAGCAGATAAAAGAATCACCAACTACAGTAACATAAAATTTAATTTTGTGAATTATTTTATAATTGAGTGGAAAAGCTACACATGCTGATACACATGTTGACTACATCCAGAAAGACTGTTTATATGCACCATATATTTAAATTCTTTTTTCATCTTCACCTATTCTATATAATGAAGTCTGTTAGCAGTAAACTGAACCTACTGATCCAATGTGTCTTCTCTTGCTATTTTTAATTGAGAGGATTGCACAAGTCATGACGGATAGTTACCTTTCCCATGTGAACATTTTTATCCTCCAAACGAAACAAGGTTAGAGACTAATACAAAAACAATCATTTCTGATTGTTGACGGTGGGGCCCGTCTCCATGTGGAAGTTGCAGAATGCTCCCTTCTTGAAACCAGACCTTTTGAGTTCTCAAATTCAGATATTTTTACTCCTCAAACATGTCATCACCACATTTCCTTTAACAGCTTGTGACTACCCAAACTCTTTCTCAAATTGGGCATGTATTTCCCACCCACCCCCAACTTCTACCACTTATAAATTGCCAGGCTCTTTCTTGACCTCTATGGATAAAATCTTATGAAGTATTATTTGATTGTTGATACTTTGCCTTGCAAAGTATCTGATACTGTCAGTTATTTCAGAACTGCAACTTTAGAATACATATCAGAAATTTTGTAAACTGAAATCAAGATTGTTTGAGGGCTCCAAATGAAAGAAGACAAAGTTATTAAATCAGAAATAAACCAGTCTAATTATTTCCATACAATGACTAATCTTTATGTGGATACTGATTTAATTATGGAATAAGATTTTGTTCAAATGAGCTGGGACTTGAAGAACAAAGGTAGGCACTGGGCAACAATCATTTATGTGTTGTTACATAACCTTACATTTTACTTAATTAGGACTGCATATTTGTACATATGTATGTATATGCATACCTGCATGTGTTAAGCTTATTTCTACCTTGTTCAATAAAAAAGAATCTTGGCAGCTTACATAGAATATTAAAAAAAAAAACCATTTAAAGCTCCACAGTAATGTTTGAAGCCCAAGAGAAAGTTGTCACATGGCAATAATCAAACAATTCACCAGAAGGAACACAGAAAAGAAAAGAATAAAAAAAGTTGGCATCTTAAAAATCCCAAGAGACAACCCTCCAAAACGAATCCATTTTTAACAATGTATCACCAAAAACAAGGGTAGCCTGACCTCCACTGAGAAGTTATTCCCCAGTAACAAAGCAGTGACTTTTCACTTCAGCTTCACAAATCTTCCTAAATGTGGTAATTCGTCTATAGTTCTATGCAGTTGAGTCATTACTGGCTAGAATAGAAGGTCCTGCAGCTTCCAAAGAGACTCTTTGTCATTATTTATGTATTGCAGAACTTAGTCCTAGGTCAAACTAAGCTATGTTTCTTTCATTACCTAACCTGTCCAATGCTTTGTTATCTCACTAGAAATATCCAATTACTCTAGTTTTATTAAGCAATTTTAGTTATGTAGCTCCTAGCTGCTTTGAAGTTAAGCTTTCTTTTTTATTATTTTCGTAAAAAGACATTTTCCCATGGAAAGTCAGGCGTGTTTTAATATTGTTCTGCTTTTAACTATAGCTAGCAGTATATAACCTCTGAACTTTTTCTAATACCTCTTTATGATGTGCCTGAAGCCTCATGTCTGGCGTTCCTCAAAGATTTGAGGGGTACTCAGTAGCAGCACTTGAAGATTTGACCTGAGTTGGCCTGAAGATTTTGACTCTGATTTATGATGATAGTTTTTCCTTCAGAGCTCACTAGCTTTCACAAACCTCCTGTGTATATGAGGTAACTTGACTAAAACAGTGATTGTTTTACACCTGTAATTGTCCAGAATCAAAACACTTTTGTTGAAGGAACTGTCATGCTATAATACTCTGCAAAGGAACAAGCCAACCACTTTTCATTTAAATTCAATAAATATATGTACATTTATGTATAGCACAAAGACACCATCTGATATATTAATGTGGAAATGATAGATCGAGGTTCTGCAAATATTATTTGTATGGCCATAGTCTGGTTATAATTGCAGAGGAAAATGAGGTACAGAAACTAGAAACAGCAAATATAATCTCACTTGGCCATCATGGATCCCCCCACCCCATTCAGCCTAGTATCTATTCAATGAAGAAAGCCAGATGACCATATTCATTTTAAGTGTTTTAAATGTTGTTTCTCAGCAAGTGTTGATTGGTGCAACAGAGCCTTAGCATGGTTGACAACAATATAAGCAGTAGGAAGTATGCTTATGTTTCATAGATTCTGAAAGAATTTCATTTACATAATTTTAATAATATTTAAATTTACATTGCAGATATTATTTAAATATTATTAAGATAATCTCCATCTTATTCATAAACAGTGGCAAAACAAATTGCATCTTTGCAAAGTGCAAGATGTTCCCAGAGTATCAAATATCTACTCAGACAAAAGTGCATAGCTTAGCAGGGGGTGGAGAAGGAAAGTATCTGTAGAGACTTGACTCTTCCAAACATTACATGATACTTTCAGGCTGTACTGTGAGTTTCTTTACTGGCTTGATTGAATTGTCTGATATTGTTGGCTGCTGGCTGGATGAAAAGACCGCTTGGAAATTTCTTTAATTTCTTTTCTCGGTAAATAAAAACAAACAAATGGTGAAATTCCTTATAGCCTGGAAAAGGGAATGTGCAGTAGACTAACATGTATTAACTTAAAAGTTAGATTCTTTAGGTTCAGATGAGGCTAGACTTGGGGGCTGAAATAATTGGGTAAGCAAGCAAAATCTGATGCGTTATCATTTTGCAGCTTGGGTGGCAGATGAAACTGTAGCTGGATTCATAAAATGCTAAGCTATACTATACTTTGTTTTTGGCTCAATGTGATATAGTAAATAACAGCCGTTGCAATTTGCAAACTTACATAATGAATGAAATATTCAGACATAAAGGAACCTACAAGTGTCATTTATTCAGCAAACCATCTTTAAAGCAGAGCTTAGTTTAACATCCATCCTGGCAGGGGCTGTGGGGGGAGAGGTGAAGAGTGATGTTGCATGTGCCATGGTATCATTGTAACTTGTACCAGATGCCTATGCTGGTCAGCATTAATGAACTCAAGGCAATGTCTGTATATTATTGTTGCTGTGGATATTCTATCATAACAAAATCCTTCTTGCCTAAATATCCCTGGGAACAATCACATAAGACTCAGAAGTCTGCTGCCACCATTGGATGTTTCAAAAATATCACAAAGAAAAAAAATTCTTATTCTTACTCAATTTTTCCTGATTGTTTGATGAAAATTGCCAGCATGAATAACTGATTTTAATAAAAGGTTAATGAAATACATGAGCATGAAAAAATCTAATTTAAATACTGAATATACATATATTGATCTTTAATCAAATGAAGATTTACAAAGTTGCAGGCATAATTATACATTTTCAAGACACTTTCATAGACAAGATACAGTTTTTCTTTTTAAGTTATCTATCATGTCATGAGGAGATTTTAGAAATTAAGCCTTATTATTATAGTTCATTTGTACAGTCAACCACACATTCAAACTGATTTGGCATTTTTATCCAACTATCGAGTCATTCCCAAAGACCTAGACTAGACAGATGTTGATGTTTGATGGTGTTAAAGATATCATCACAGGATGTAAGCTGTTCCAAGTAAAGCTGCCTTTTACAATTCACTCACGGTGATTTTGTCACCACTGATGGTGTTCAAGGGACGCTTCAGTTGTTTTGGGATTGTACCCAAAGTACACATTACTATTTTTACTACCTTTCCTTTCTTTTGCCACAGTCATTCTGTTTCATTTTGTAGATCCTTGTATTTTTTTAAAATCTTGTCCAATTCCTTCTCTATTCTGCTGTCTCCAGGTACTCTATCCAAACTGTTTTGTCTTTCTTATCAACAATTGTTAAGTCTGGGGTATTATGTGGTAGATACCTGTCTGTTTGAACTTTAAATACCCAGAGCACTTTAGCTTCTTTGTTTTCCAAAACTTCCCCTATTTTATGGTCCCATCAGTTCCTACTTGTAGGCAAATAGTATTTTTTGCAGATCTTACAATACCATTGTTGCTACTTTATCATGCAGTTGTTTGTGATGATGACCATGATGATCATGATCATGATGTTTAGTCACAGACATCCAAATGTTTAGACTGAGATTTTTATCTAGCAATTCCTTTCCAAGGACTTGAGCTAGCCAGATGTTGTGATTTGATTATGTAAAAGGTATCATCGCAAGATGTAAGCTGTTCTAAGTAAAGCTGCCTTTTGGTGGTGAATTTATCAGTACCGATGTAGCTCAAATGGTGCTCAAGATGTTTTGGGATCTTTGGGATCATAGATGTTTTGCATCTATGGCATTATTACTATTGGTACAATCTTTGTTTTGTTTTGTCACAGTACTTCTACTTCTACTTGCAGAAATAGTATTTGTATTTTGTTATCTTCTCCTGTGCTTTCCCCTCTATTATCCTCTGTCCAGGTACTGCAATATCCACTATTCAGGCTTTTTTTTGTAATTGTTATAATTATTAATATGCTTCCTAAAGGCCTGGGATAGGCAGATCTTGTTGTTATTTACCACAGCTCTGGCTCTGAGCTCTGGCTGGGCCATTCCAAAACTTTGATTGTCCTCTGCTAAAGCCATTCTTGTTGTTGATTTGGAGTTTGCTTTGGGTCATGGTCAAGTTGAAAGATAAATTTCCTCTTCATCTTAAGCATTTTCACAGAGACTGAAGGTTTTGTGCCAAATGCTAGATGGCTCAGGGAGACCTGTAAAGCATCATGGAGCAGTATATAAGTCTAAGTGCTATTGCTATTGCTAAAATTGACTGACATTTGGAACTATTCATAATTCCCTCCACCTTGACTAAGGAGAAGCAGACCCAAAGCATAATCGATCAGATTCGGGACAGTTTGGCCTCTGATTGGGTTAGTTCAGACGGGGTGGCTGAGGCAGGTCTTGAGAGTGTTATCTGGGATGAGTTCGTTCCTGTGACTCCCAAGGACATGAACAGGATTCTGGGGCGGCTGAATGCTACCACATGTTTACTGGACCCGTGTCCCTCCTGGTTGGTACTGACCTCCCGGGAGGTTACACGAGGCTGGCTCCAGGGAATTGTTAACGCTTCTTTGAGTGAGGGGTTTTTGCCTGCTGCCTTGAAAGAGGCGGTGGTGAGGCCCCTCCTCAAGAAGCCCTCTCTGGACCCGGCTGTTTTAGCCAACTACCGTCCTGTCTCCAACCTTCGGTTTGTTGTGAAGGTTGTTGAGAGTGTGGTGGCACGACAGCTTCCCC
>JANHZT010004719.1:98804-116293 GCA_032468215.1 Stegonotus admiraltiensis | reverse complement strand
AAAAATCAGCTGGCAGAGCTGAGCTCGCGTGCCCACTGATACAGCTCCGTGTGCCACCTGTGGCACGCGTGCCATAGGTTCGCCATCATGGTCGTAGATCCTGTTAGAACTCTGGCCAGGGAGGAACACTGTTTGATCTTTCTAGATTGTCGTCCTACACAGCCTTATAGTTATGCTCTACCTTCTACAACCACAGGACTCTATCTACATAATGAGTATCACATCCCATTCTATTGGGAGTGCCTGTATTTCAGTAGTTTTGTGTACCCATGCTCTGCTAAGTGACAATACACAGGAAAGCAGCATGGTCCCCAGTGTTCCTTTTCATGGGGTATTATAAGCTTAATACCCTTCAGGAAAGCCTCTACTGTGGCTTTCCTGAAACAAGTCCAAAACATACAAAGGGCAGTAAGATTAGGTTATGTGCAGATAGCAGTATTTAAATGTGTATGCTTTTTAAATTGACTTGGTCCAAATGATTAAGAATATAGTAAAAATAGGGAGTTCTTTGCTTAACTTTGCTTCTTCTTTGGAATTAACATTTTTTTCATTCCCATCAGTTTAAGAAACACTGGAAATGTGCATTTCCAGGAGCCCAATGAAATTATCGCAAAACATTTTCTGATCCATCATTTAAGGAAAGTTGTTTTAATGTGGGTATTGGAACTATTTTGTTCTAAAGTGGTACAGAAGCCTGTTTTAAGCTAAATGACTAATTTCACCAACAATTTCAATTACTTAATCTCTAACTGCTTGGAAAGCTCCTTAGGAAAAATCACAGCTAGCTGTAAATAATCATTTGGTAAATTCAAAGGTTAAAATATGTGGAGAGTCTCTGTTAAGTTATCTTAAGTTGTTACTAGTGTACCATTAGAGAAGCAATTTCAAAAAGGCATTTAATAAGGTTATAAATTGTTACTTTAATTGATTTATTGCTTAAGGTTCCTGTTGCAAGAGCCAGCATTCTTTGGCTTACTGGAGAATACTGTGAACGAGTTCCGAAAATAGCCCCTGATGTTCTAAGAAAAATGGCCAAGAGCTTCACTGTGGAAGATGATCTTGTAAAGCTGCAAATTTTAAATCTTGGTGCAAAATTGTATTTAACCAACTCAAAACAGGTAAGATTAAAATACCATTGATGTGTGAAATCACAAACATAACTATGTAAATAGTTCATTAAATTTGACTGAATAAAACTTTGAATGAATGTTAAGTTTTTCTTTTGCACTTTGAAAATCATAAAATTAAAGGCACAGTCATCACTTTAATATTCAGAAACATATAATCTAAAGCAAAAACCTGGCTTTGTATTGAGGCCTACCTTGGTAAGTGTATTTTAAAACTGAAATCCATGAGTTCAAAACTGAATCCTTGCTGAGTCAAATTTCTGCAAATGTCTCAAGGCATTGGATAAATTTCTATTTAAATGCCAAACATTACCAAATAACCAAAAACCCTTCACTTATGTCAGTAACATTGATGATGGTTCGTATCTAATACTCTGGTTTAGAAAGTTGGAATGAACAACAGTTAGAGGACCCAGTATATCCTCAAGGATTCAAGAAGGAACAATATGGATAGGTTTTCAGAAAGGAAGAAATCAGTAAAAGAGAGTAATTTGCACTGGTTTCTGTTCTGGACAGACAGAAACAAAAAGGACCAGTTTAGTTTGCAGTACTAAAGAAGTACCTGTTCAAAATTGGGCCCTTAGCTGTTCTAATAGAAAACATCAGAATTACAGTTTTCCTCAGCTATGATACGTTCTCCTCTAAAAATGCATAAATGCACATAAATGAATAATGAAAACAATACAATGAAACTTTGGAAGAAGTAGATTTACTGTAACTATATGATCAAAGGTTCTTCACACCTCCCTGGGACTCTTGTCTGCGTCTCTCCAAGAGATTTTGCACAGGTATGCTATTTATTGGCCCAAGAGCCACAAATAACTTTCATGAGCTCAATTAGAAATCCCATAGCCACATCCCTAACCTAGACAATGCCAGGGGCCCTAAAGTATGGACAGTTCCCAGCCTGGGGGGTTGTTTTCTGTCTCAGCTGTTTTTCAGGGTGTCCCCCATTGCAGGCCTCACACCCAGAACTTGTCCTGCTTTAGGCACAAAATGAGGTCCACTCAGCCTTTCCTGGATCCAGTGTTTTGCACGACAGGGTTTCATGTATACACACACAATGAGGACATTGGCAAAGCTCAAACCCTGGTTAGGCAGGGAACCATACACATAAGCAATTTATACTTTAGTGGAAGAATGCATGATGCTTAGTGCAGAACTGCTTGGCACCACCTCTGTTTTTCTGGATATTTCATTGCTGACACCAAATTATAGGAGAAGCCTCTCTCACAAATTTTTCTAAGGGCTCTTTTCAAATAAAAAAAAATCACACAATTTTTGTTGAAGCACAGATTGTTTATGACAGTAACTGAGAACAGCTAAAAGACCATTCCAGTATCTAGATGTATGCAAATTAGTATATACAGTTGATAGAATATGATTGGATATAATAGTATTTTATGTGATAGTAAGGTCAGATATAATTTCTCTGAGGTGATGGAGTGGAGTCACAAAAACAGAGGTCCATTGAATGAACAAAGAAGGTATTCTGTGAATGAATCTTCAATTGTCCTTGGTTCCCAGAATCTGTGCTTAGTTCCTAATATCTTCTCCCAGCTTTATCAACATACTGACAGAATGTATTATTTCTCAAGTCCTTTGCAAGGTAATTAGACAGGGGGATGTTTATTTCATTTGTCCTAACTAGCACCATATTTTCCCCTGCACAGGATAGGAACATTTACAGGGAGATAATTTTTTAATTATTTGCAACATCTTTCTTTCTGGCCTTATCACCTGTGTGTTGAATAAAATTGTCAAGAGGCAGTTGCTTATAAACCCTTGTAATAATTGTATGTGACGACCAATAATAATGTTATTTTATGTAGCTGGTATTATCTTGAATTGTTTTTGCAGTAGTAGCAAATGCAGGCTAGTTGGTAATACCAGCCTGTATTGTCTTACTGCTTTTATGCCATGCACTACATACAAAATTGAGACAGACTTGTTCGGATAGTAGTAGAAAACAATATTTAAGTAGAAGATGAGCTGCATGCTGATTCAGTGAGAGGTGCTATTTAAACATAACCACAAATCATTTTCTTCAAATTTGTTTTAAAAGCATTGTTTTAGCAGTTGAGCCACATTCCTCTTTTACTAAGTTTGAATGTAACTGAATCAGTTGAATATCAGTAGTAAGGCGAAACTCCTTTGAATTGACCTTGATTTCTGGTGATTATGTGGATGCCATTGCCTTTTCCCAGGATTATTTTTTTATTTTCCAATAGCCTAAAACCCTGGAATTACTTGATAATCTCTCACCCAAGTACTATTCAGATCCAACCTTCTTAATTATAATAGTCAGCTCAGCTCAATATAACTATCCATAGTAATCATTTAAAAATTAATCCAGAGATTGAAAATAGCCACTATTATCAAATACTTTAAACTTGAGAATTACGTGGGTTTATACAGTGTGGTAAACTAAATTTTATTGAAGTTTCACACTTCTGTTTTCAAATACGCATATTTCCAGTTTAGTGGTCTAGCTATATCTTTTTAGTGAGAATGAAAATGAATGAAAGAAGATCAAAATTTTTTAAAATGGTTCCCAATTCAGTCTGACAATCCATGGAACTGGCAGTCAGAGCAGTAGACTTGACTTACTGTTGGTATTCCAATACTAACAAACACCGAAATTACCAGAAAATTTACCAAATTACCAGGAATATTAAATATTAGGATTCCTTAACAACTAACAGCTAAATAAATATCTCTTTGGTCTCTTTTAATACTATTTGGTAGATAATACAAATCTGTCTTGACTGGAGAAATTATTATCTACTCCATTTGTTTAAGTGTACTGCTTAAAATGTAACATTTCAGGAATAAAAACAGTAGATTTTTATGTCAAATAAATACATTATATGAATGTCATGCATTCATATAAATATATTGTGCTTTCCTAATTTCTTTTTTGAGAAATAATACGTTTATTCATCAGAATATAATTCCGTGCCATGCAAAGGTGTGACTGTTGAAAAGATGTTCAGATCAAGTAATATACATAGCTTATCACAAGTGGAATAAATATAATACTTACTATATTTTGTGTTTAAATGATGTATTTTTATATTGTTATAAATTGTGTTTTATAGATATCTGCCAAACCAAATATACAATTTATGCAAACTATTTGTGCATTTCCAATGTTTTTTATAATGCAAAAATTAAGCAGTATGCATTGAATAATTTTAGTAATTAATATTTCTATATGAAATTAAAGGATGTGGTTATGCTGTAAAAAGCTGAGGTAATATAATTTGCTTTTACGTATATAAATGAGCAATATTACCCGAGGCTTTAAGCTGTGAGAGGAAAAATGGAAGAAGTCTTTTATCCTGGTTTTTAGAGGGCATCAGCAGCTTGCTTTTATGAAAAAGTAACAGCTAAATGCACTGCAAATAATTTGCAGTAATCCAGTTCAGTGATTCATGTGTCTGCTTTAATGGGTCATAATTCAGAGTAAAGTAACTGAGTGCAGTCAGAGTGCAGAGACGGCTTGTGCCAGGGACAGTATCTCTTCATAAAACACACCTCAGCAGAAGCAGTTTGCCAGCCTCCTAATACCCTCTGATGTTTTGATGTCCTGCATATTTTTCCGATTAAGTTTTGAGTGCCATGTTTTTAGTTGTATTTCCACATTCATTATTCTCACGTAGGCCCTTCAGCTGGTTTGCCATATATGATTATTTTTTTAATGATGCCTTTCTTTCCACTTCAGCAGTTTAATAATCTAGCACATGGCTGCTTCTCAGTACTCAGCATTCACCTCCCCTACGCAGAAGAGGACATGTGCTTTGGCTTCAAAATTCCATTTACTGCTTTCGAAATGCATATTCCCTATGGAACAACATTTGTTTGACATAACCATTCATTTTTATTACCTTTTTAAATATGTTTATCCAGAGTTATCAATAATCATAAATAACTTGTATTTTCTTCTTGTCCTGTTTTTCACAGACAAAATTGCTTACCCAGTACATATTAAACCTCGGCAAGTATGATCAAAGCTACGACATCAGAGACCGAACAAGATTTATTAGGCAGCTTATTGTTCCAAACGACAAGAGTGGAGCTTTAAACAAATATGCCAAAAAAATATTTCTGGTACAAAAGCCTGCCCCACTACTTGAGTCACCTTTTAAAGGTATGCTAGCTACATTTTCTATCTAATGTTAGATAGAGACATGCATCTGTTTTATTTAGTTCTTATATATTTAAATAACCAAGTGGTCATCTTAAAAAATAGCATATAAACAATATGATTTCAGCTTTCAGTATTTAAGAAAGCAGTCAGAATTGTACATTGTTTGCTAGTGTGAAATGTAATTAAAAAACAGAAATCACATATGATTTAAATGTTTGTTTTCATATATGGTATATGAAAACAATTCGTATATGGTATATTTTTCATATATGGTATAAGTTTCTGGAAAAATAATTATAATTTGTGCTAAGCGCAGTCTGTGTAGAAAATATCTTTAGCAGCTTAAGAAGATATCTAACTTCACTTTGGAGAGGATTCATTATACTTCTGATATAGCAACATGAAACTAGAGTCCCATATTCATTTTTGTTGGCGTATCAGGATTATTGATGTTATTCTTCTAAATTGTTGCATAGAGAAGGATGCCATGTGGTGCCTTCTCCATTGCTATTTAACTAATCCTAAAAATCATAACGATAATTAGTACTTTTGTCATTTTCATTATCTGCTTTCTAAATTTTCACATACTATCCTATATTAATCCTACTTTAAGTCCTGAAAGCAGCACTCCTTCTGAAAGAAAAACTATTAACATTCTGGATGTGTTTGTGCCAAGACATGTATATGGTTTATTTAACTGTGCTGTCATTCTTAATATTCACAGTAAAGTAATTTTTAGAGAAGCTACATTTCAGATCAACACCTTTAAATACACTGACTGATTAGCTTTTTTATTGACCATTATGGGGGAGATTATTGTAATCTATGGACTGGAATCAGTTTTTTGACCTATGAAGAGCTTCTTGTTTATATTTATTCCATGACATTTGAAGTAATGTAATACCAATTACCTTTAGTCCTGATTAAGATTGCTCTTTATGATACAGCGTTCATGTGTATATTTTTCATATTTCCCACCCTCAAATAGATAGGGAGCACTTCCAACTTGGTACTTTGTCTCATACTCTGAACATGAAAGCCTCTGGCTATCTGGAATTGTCTAATTGGCCAGAAATTGCACCTGACCCGTCAGTGAGAAATGTAGAAGAAGTTGGATTGGTATGTTGACTTTTCAAAATAGCATTTTATACTTTTGAAAACAATAAACTGTAAATCTATCTAACTATATGTTTTTCAGGTTTCAGGTGTATTTTAATAAACTTAATTGCAAAATAAGGCATCTGTTCCAAATAATTCTTTTGAAATTCTCTGCATTACTCTGCTGATGTTCAGTATGTTCTGTCTGATATCTTAGTTTTTTTCCAACTTCACTTGTTCATGTTTAATTACTCCAACCAATTCAGCTTTCCCAAATTAATTGGCAAGGTGTTTTCAGATTAATAAACCATAATGGCTATTCCTAGATAATTGCAACTGTTGCTGATAAATGTCATTCATTGCACATCCTAAAAAGTTCTGGTTAGTTTCTTCCCTCAATTCATCAAAACAAAACAAAAATGATTCTGGGAGTAGGAATGTAGAGAAGGATATATGTTGCATTATCTTTACTGCTGCTGTTATTGTTGTACTGTTGTTGCTTACAAAAAACTAGATAATGTAGTTTATTTTAAACAGGTTTTGATGTTGAAAAGTGTGTTTTTAAACATTCCTTATTGTAAAATGGCCTATAAATCTAATGGTGTTATTGTTGTCTAATAAATACTATTATTCTAGTAATAAATAGTAGTAGAGGATTAAGTAAAATGCCCGTATTTTTGTTCCAAATTTAGGGGATTTACATTACTGTATGTGTGTGTATATGTGTGTGTGTGTGTGTATACATACATACACACACACACACACACAGAGTAATATATATACAAGGACCCAAAAGAGAGCTGTAAAGTGTGGATAAGTATAAATATTTCTACTTCAGCTGTATAAACCTGTCCATTTAAATGAATAGGCAAAAGAACAGACTTATCTACAAGGAAAGGCAATAAAAGAAACCACTGAAAAATTTTATCCTGAGTCTGATGAAGAAGAGGAGGAAGAGGACACTAATGAGGAAAGTGACGATTCTTCTAGCAGTAGTGAGAGTGGTATGTTCTTCTGCAGGCTGTGCCTCAGCCCACTCCCAGCTTTTGTCCTACTCATTTCTTCTCTCCCAGGGCACTTTCTTTCTCCTCCTTTCCAATTTCTTCTTCTGCATACAATTTATTTTCTCATTACTTTACTGATGCCATTTCTTTCTTACCTTTGCCATCATATAGAGCTTCATAGAAGCCTTTTAGTATATGAAGGTGCCAGCTAAAGCAGCAGCTGAAGTCTTTTAAAAAACAAAAATGTGCCATTGCAGCTGTGTGTTGTGGGAGAACAGAACAAGGAGAGGAAAGGGGCTTTTTAAGAAAAAGGGTGGGGGGTGCTTGGAGATGTGGAGCTTTGAACCTAAAAGCAGTACTTTTAACACTATCAATACCACTGCATATCATCCAGTTATATTACAGGTGAATGATTCCAGTTTATAGGTAATGGTAGTAGTTGTGTCAAGTAGTTGTAGTAAGATATATAAATGCATCAACATTTCTGCACTCTTTTTCTTTTAATCACATCTTTATTTCATATATTCAGAAACAAATAAAATTATTGCTCCTATATAATTATACATACAGCCACTTGTTTTAGACAATTTGATTACAGGTACTCTATAAGCCACTTCAAGATTTTTTTTTAAAGTAGAAAGTGGCATGTGCTTAAATTTTAAATAATCTCAAATCTCCGTAGTTCCATTTTCACATTGTGATGCTGGAATCCTAAGTTTTGGGTCTCCTTTAAACCAGAAAAAGAAAAACTAACAAAAACCAATAGCAATTATGAAATCCAAGCACTGAAGTTTGAAGATTAATCTCTGAAGTCTGTAGTCTGTTATTGGGTATATAGACAATAAAAAGGATAAGTTGTCAGGGTACATATTTCTTTCAATATTTCTTACTTTCTGAATACTGTTTACATAGAAGATATGTTTTAGATTCTAATAATTGCTAATGTGCTATGTCTATTTGCCTCAATAATAAAATAGTTATTATTTCCATTTGTATTGCTAGTCAGTCATGAATTTAAGATAGAGATCAATTGAAATAATGAATGGTTTGTTACTAATATGTCCAAATGCTTTCATTTTCTTTTTCTCACACCTTCATTCCGATTATATCTACGATGTTATATCTGCACTGGGTCCTCCTATCATTTTAATTTAATGAAATTATTGAAATACAAGTATGTAAATATAGGCACACATGTATAAATATAGAAAGGACACATTTTCAAATCCTGTGGGGCTAGTCCTCTGAACAATGGGAAACAAGAGAAAAATTGCTAAAGATTATTAAGGATAATGACTAGAAGCAGTGGACTGAAACTGGGAAAGCGCACCTTCAAGTTAAATATTAGAAACACTTTCCAGCCGATTAGAAACTGAATAACTTGTTTAAATTCCTGATTAAATTGTCATCACTGGATGTGTGTGCAAGAATAGATTAAATACTTAAGTTCTGAAGATGACACTATGTTAGAGCAGGAGAGTAAGGATAGAGGACATGTAGGTCATGTCTGATTTCTTTCCTTTTCCATCATCCTGCAAACATGTTATGGTCAAAAACTAAGCCTAGATTTTAAAAATACAATGTTTAAAAACTGAAAGCAACATTTTTATGTTACTGTTTATGATAAGATTGTATAAGAATGCTTAAACTTCATTGGAAGGTAGTGTTAGAAGCTACTCACCTGAATTGTTCATGCATACAACTAGAAAATGAATCTGACTCTGAGGAAGGAAAGAAAGAAGGGCAAGACGATACCAGCACAGAAAGTAGCTCAAGTTCTTCTACTGAAGATGAGAATGATAGGAAACCAAAGTCTGAAAGAGGAATTCGAAGAAAAAGAACAGCAGTTTCAGAAAGGTACTTGTTCTGTACTTGTTTACAATGCTAGATCACAATGTTGAAATTATACAGCCTTTTATATTTCACTACCTTCATAGTGACATTCACTTTGGAAAAAAATGTTGCCCATTTCTGTAATTTCAGATGATATAGTTACATGTAAGTTGAGCAAACCTTTTTATAAAAAAATCTTCTATTATATATTTAGACGAACAGACTATATTAACATAACCTTGGGAGGCTGTACAGTTAGCCTGCCTCTTTGTGAAACACTTAGTTACCTTATATAGTAATTTTGTGAAGGATAAAATTAAACCGTTCTATATCTTGCCATTAGGTAACTAAGGCAATTGATTTTTCCCTAAATAATGTTATATTAAAAGGATTATGATTCAGATATTGGAGGCAAGGGCTGTGAAGAGAGACGGTCAGAAGCTGCTTAAGGGAAAGGTCTTTTAAAGATTGCCTGTTACTAATAGAGTTAATGTGTATTAAAATGCCATTAAGAATTTAAGTAATTGGGGCTAATACCTTGGATTCTCTGAATCTGTTTCTTCCACTTCTATCAGCAAGTGGCCTCGGCGGACATGATGGCCCTTTTACTCTGTAGCCTGCCGCCAATGCATTGATGAGTTTGCAGCTCAGCTCAGTCGTGGCTGACAGAGCTGATTGTGGCTCAGTATGCACTGTGCTCCTTTTATTACAGACAGTAATTAAAGCAGCTCGCCCTGCCACTTCCATAACAAACACAGCATAATGCCCTAATTATGACTTTATTAATTTAAGTCAGGATTTAATGATTTTAAAAGTGATTTATATTGTTTTTCCTGTTCAGAACAAATGAAATCTGTAGGTTAAATTAATACAGGCTTTTCATCATTGCAAAGTTAAAAAGCTAGTTACCAGTAAATTTTTTTCATTAGATTAACACGTGAAACACTTAAGCAGTAAGATAAATAAAGATTTGCCTATAAAAAAACCTAAGTAATAAAATAAGTTTGTCCTGAAAAATCATAGCTTCAAATTAGAAATTGGATTTTTTAAAAAGTATTTCATTTCACTAAATGAATACTGAGCTTTGATGAATCATATTTGGAATTAAAGCTGTCTCATGAAGACAGAGGTGGAGAATAGAGGTGAAAGGTATGGATATATTGCTCAAATAGACACTTCTCATATAGAATATTATGGTTTTATTTTTTTAATTTTTTTTACTGGTTGTTAATATTTCATAAATTATTAATACAGTATTGCCATTGTTCTTTCTTGTGTGGATTTTTTTTGTATTTTTGTATTGATTTGTTTTCTTGAATGCTTTTATCAGGATTAAAACTTTACTTTTATATTATTGGTTATGATCAGGGCCGCCTGTCATTGGGAAATGGGTGGCATATGAATGTAATATTTTAAATCTATTAATATTTATAAATATTTTAAATAAATTTTTGGACATAAAATAAAATTAAAAATATAACAGTTAAAAGTATAACTTTAATAACTTATGGTTTATTATTATGGTTCCTCAGATAATATTATTATATACTTTCTCCAAAATCTCCAAAATGATTATGACCGTATTTAGCTTTTGTTGTAATAATCAAACATATTGTATGATACAATTAATTTATTGAAATGTAATAGCCATTTCAATTTAGACCCATTTATTTCAGAAGTATATATTTTTTATTAAATTTCTATGCCACTCATCTCACATTTACAGCAATTCTGGGTGGCTTATAGATTCATAAACATTTAAAAAGATAATACAAATATATATACATCCAGATTACATGCAATTTATATATTTTGATTATATATATGATTTGGACCCACATATTTTACTTCATTTCTGAAATGTCTTGTGAGTGTATTATATGCCAGAATTATTTCTCCACACCAAATCTATGATAATCATACTTTGTGAGGATGTTTGAATTAGTCAAATTGTGATTATTGCTAGTTTCATCTTGCATGAAAATTGGAACAGGATGCTCACTTTATGTAGTTTTTGCAAAGTATAAGTGCAGTATGCCAGAATACAAAGGAGAATATTGCAATGTGTTGTAGATGGAGGAAATCATGAGGCAAGAATACCTTCTTATACCTGAGTTCTATATTAAGCATACTGTTTGTAGCAAGCAATGCTTATTATACATATTTATAATTGTAATATTATAATAAATACAATTGACAGTATCTATTAACAATTGAGTATAATATTAATTATATAGTAACATTTTATATTATGTGTACACTAATTTTTGAAGATACAATTTCTGGGAAATGCTGCTGAAAATAATTTCTGTCAAGGCTACCTAATATTGTACATATAAATGTTTTTATTCTGTATTTATTTTATATTAGAGATTCTAAAAGAAAAGAAAAAAATAAAGTGAATTCTCAGAAAGAGCAGTGTTCTCCCAACTCAGAATCTAGCTCAGCTGAGGAAAGTTCTTCAGATTCTACCTCAGAAAGTGATTCTGAAAACAATTTGGATCCTCTTCCTCCTAAGGTATGTCTTGTATATATTGTTTAAATACACATATCTTGAAATTATATTGTCAATTGTTTCTGTAAGTGTGTATAAGATCCCTCAAAAATTTGTGAAATATTGAATTTCAAACATATGAAACCTGCAAGAATCCCTCTTGCTGCTTTCAGAGCCATGAAACCCTGGTATGGGTTGACGCCTCAGTTTGTCTTCTCATCTTATTGGAGAATATGGCGAAAAAGGCAACCAGGGTAATCATTGTCTTCAGAAGCAAGACAAAATATCAGACATCTGCTGAATATAAATATACAGAAGAAAAGTATAGGCTACAATTAAAATTTATTACTTTATAATATACTGAAGCATGTATGGTGTAGGCATATATCAATGGACCACAAAAATCTTAGTTGTTGTCTTAGAAGGTTGTGGCAGGCTTAATTGCTGTCAAATGATAAGCACCGCAATCATGCTTATAAAAGCTCATCTGTGGCTGACTCTGAAATACTGAAGGTTGTATTTTATGACCAGTTAAAAATAAGACATCTGTTGTCATGGTTGGCAAGAACAAATATTATAAAGGCACCTTGCACTCTGACTCAAAAGTTTTATTTCTGCACTAGAGAATGTTAGCAAACATTTTTTCCCAAATTACTGATTCTACAGTGAGAGATAATCAGTATAAAAGATATGGCAATCCGCCGACAATTATATCTAATAGATAATCATACAGAGATACCAAACTGTTGCATGATCAAACAAGAATTGACTGCTATGACTGGCAGTAATTTTCCAAAGTGTCTGATCAGTAGCTGTCCCAGTCTTGCAATCTGAGATATTCTAAAATCTCATTATAATGAGATTTCATGTTTCATGAAAACAGGTACATTCAACTTTGCCACAGAGTTTCACGCTTTTGTTAAGAATAGACTTTAGCAAATTGCTGTATTCTAGTGGTAAGGAATCCATGCCTGCCTAAGGACAAGTACAGAGATGACCTTGCAGAAAGTATGTGAAGACCATTAGCAAAACAACTTGATCCAAGAAAACAAGGAAGCATGAGAAAAAATAAAGTAAAATTGCTTCTTGGTATAAGAGGGAGGGAAGCAGATATGCTATTCATCTTCTAAGAATTTGTTATGATATACTATATCAATTAATAGAATTTTTGAGTTTATGGAGTCGTTTTTCTTACCTGCCTTACCTTATACCCTTTCCAATTTAGTCTTCACTGGCTAGGGTTTTTTTCAAGAAGTAGTTCAACAATACAGCAAATACATAGTCAGGCAAATATCAAACACTATATATTAATTTTGTATTAAATTTACTTCTTCCTCTTTTATTTCTCTTTTTCTCTCTTGATTCTTCTTATCCTTTCATGTAATAGTTTGTTATACCTTTCTTTTTCTATTTTCCTATAACTGTAACTGCCCTTCATGTTCTCCCCCTTGTTGAGAAATGAGTCTAAAAAACAAACACATTTAATTTCTAATTTCACTATACCTTATTGATTTTTCCCTTCCTTTCATGGAAGTGAAAACTGCTGGTGGAGAGGTCTAAATTCTAGTATATATTGGATTGGACACTCAGGTCGCCACTGTAAAAAAATACCACAGAAGGCAATAAATAAGCAGATCTGTCTTTATAACTAAGTACTTGGTGATGGAGAAAGAATGAAAAAGTAAAATGTAAGTTTTGGAGCATAAGTTCACATATATCAAAGGCAAACATCCTTTTTGAAACTGGGAGCATTGAGGAACATCAGAGGCAACGTCGTAAAGAGACTTCCATAGGGCATAATCATTCACAGCTTTGACTTTTCACCTTTACAATTGATTTCCATCATATCCAATCTTTTTCTTATGCCCAAAGAGCTAAATAATAGAGCTGGAGAAGAGAATGGCATGGTCGATTTGGCAGTGGAGGCAACAACAGAGAAGAGTTGGAACATCTTTTAGAGAATACTTGAGCATATTGTTTGCTCTACATTTTATATCCTTGTTACTGTTGTAAGATGCCTTGATTGGCAAGCTGATAGAAAGATGGGGTAAAAAGCCAATAAAAAAATTTGTTATGGTGATAGCTTTATCTTAAGGAAAGTGATAATTACAGCCGGAATGCTCTTTACTCTTACCTGTTCTTTGTAAATGGGCAAGCTAATGCCTAACTGAAGAGAAATTATATTTCTTCATCTATTTATAGTGATAATTCTCACTTTCACATCAAGGGACATGTTAAAAAAGCTCAAGGTGACCTGGAAAAGCTTGATTTATGCAATTCAATGAATTACTTTGCTTATTTATGTATCTTCTTTTTTTTCCTCATTCATTCCTTAAGCTCCTCTAAATGAGAAGTAAGGAGTATACATAAGAAACCCATAACTGAACCCTGTTCAGGGCTTCAATAAACATGGTTACTTTATACACTTATTCTACCAGGTTGTCCCACTGTGTCTGAATGAAAGACGCTCAACTCCTTCCTGGTAGTTCATCTTTCTGTGGTCCTTTCCCACTCCTGATCTTGATCAGCTCATCTGCATATTTTGAAGACATTTGGGCTATTCTAATATGGCTCCTCCTTTCCAGTCAACTCATCCTGAGCCTCAGGCTTCCCAAATCCTACAGATGATGTCAGCAATGAGTGACAGTGACTGAAAAGAGAAAACTTTAATTTGGCTCATTCGCTGAGGGAAAACCTAATCTGTGGTGTTAGCGCTTGTGTAGGAAAAATATATATTGCTTCTTTTAGTTTCCATTTTTTCACACCACCGTAATTCAAGGTTTCAGTATGGAAAATACCTCCAGTGTGAGAAAAAGTACCCTATGAACTAACCATAAAATTGCTTGCAAAAAATGTTTCAAAGGTTATTGCTTGTGTACACCCAAAATACATTCAGTATCAGTTTACTGGATGTTTGGCCTGTGCAAACAGACAGGTTGAAGTCTGCAGTGATATTAGCATGCATTCCCATATGCTGTTTTTTCTGAGAGTGATTTCTTTCTGTGGTATTGATTCACAGCTTAATATTATTTACATTGTAAATAATTTTGAGATTTTGTAGATTTGTGACTGTTGGAATCTATTATATCAAAATATCTATACCAAATGTGCTTTTTACCATGTAAATATGTAAAATTATTTTGTGGAAATAAAAAAATAGAATTCCTTGTCATAAATGCAATTTGGAACATCATCTACTTAGAGAAAAAAGTGAATGTAAGGAAACTCTGGTCTATCCTTATTTGTTTAAAATCATGATTGTTAGCTCCCATTAGTGTTCATCTTTCTTTATAAATATTCAAGTACAGTACATTTTTAAAATACATTTTAGAGCAAAATACAAATACCTTTAAAAATCATTTAATGAGGATAGTTACTGTGGAATTCTTGTAGGTTCATAACAATAAATTTGAGGTTGACATATTTGTATATTTATATAATGGCATTATATTTGTAATATTTACAAAATAGAAGTAAAATATTCCCTGATACTTATAGTTTGATAGTACACTGCCTTTAGTTTGGTGCTGTAGAAATATAACTTTTAAATTAGCTTTTTACATAAAGATAAAACCCTTTAAAAGTATCTTGGAAAAAACCCACTGAAATTTATAATCACATATTTTTAAAAAAGAATTTCAGATTTGAATATAATGCATGGGTAAATAAAAGTCTTTGCAGTTACTGTTGGCCTCCTATACAAGCCTGATATAGTCAGTCAACTGTTAAAAACCTGGTTCACTGTTTAAAAAAAGATATAAAAACAAATTGTCTATCTTTCTGCCTGATCTCTTTTCAACTGCTAACACAATGGAAACAGTAGGTGATCAGTCAGTGCATTTGGTTTGTCAATGGTGGTTTTGTATAAATATTGGAAGGATAAGAAGCAGAATTCGCACTGAAAAATATGATTTCATCTGCCTCTTCTCTGCAGTTCCATGCCTCATGCTGCGGTGTGAAATTCTCATTTTACACACTTTGCAGGCGGAGCACATGAATTATGCATTGAGCAAGAGAAATCTCCTGCTTCAGCTCCTATATGCATTTACCCAGGTTCTGTCTCTATTATCAAGATGAATTGAAAATAGAGAAATGTTTGATGGGATATGGCTTAACTTCTTTGTTTAGCATTCAGCTATGGGCTGCATTCTCTTCTCTAAGGGGGAAACATGTTTATTTTATATGTCTGTCTGGATTGTAATTTTAAAGAGAGAACAGAGATATTAGTGTTCTGAGTTCAATTTCAGTTAAAGTTCCTGTAAATGGACAACGTCAGCATTGGTAAGTGTGTTGGGTTTAAAAAAAAAATTTTTTAAGTTTTAAAAATAATGAATAAGCTTGGCAAGTTTAGAATGCTGTAGCCACAGTTTCTATTTGTAAAAATAAAGGAAGAATTGGAGACTCAATAATAGATTATAAAGCACTTTGTACATTCAGCTGCCTGCTAGTTCATTTTAGAGCACAGATCAAAACTCTGCAGAAGGGCTAACTCAGCTCCAAGTGGCAGTTTTAGGGGCTTTATGGTACTACTGGACAAGGAAATAGCCCCAAATGAGCAGGCTCATCCATTGGTATTAGGTCCCCTTCTCCCCCACTCCTACAAGGGTCATATACGTTGTGGCAGGTTTCCAACAAACGTCTGGCTGGGGAAAAAAGACTTTCCTGGAAACGTTGGTTGGTCGGTCATATTGAGAGCTTCCTGGTTCAAAATGGGGCACCGGTTTATAATTCCTCATTAATGCCTTTAATCTGCTGTTGAAGTACTTCAGCCTTTTTTCCATTTGGCTTGGCAGTTCTCTAAATGCTGGTGAGGCCTTTCTGTCTTTGTTTTCTAAGTCAGAGCAGATGGCAACATGTGAAAAAAGTGTTCTATCTTTGAATTCAAGCTTTTCCTATAGCCTGAATCCAAAGATCACATGCACAAGCAGAAAAATCATATTCATTTGCCACTTTATTCCAATTTTCCCATTCCATTCCATTCCCATCCTTTCTGAAAGTCAAAGCTCTTAGTCAAAGATGGAGAGAGGCTGTAAATGGAGGAATGAATGCAAGCATGACTATGCTTGTACATCCTGGAGCCAATTAGTATATGAACTTTCCTGCCATTAGAATTCAGATAGCCTTCCTACCAGTGTTCCTCTTATATTTGAAAAAGTTTTAAGTAGATTTTTTCCCCATTTATCTTCGTTTTAGATTTTGCTACCACCAGTTTACTATTGAATATTAATGTTTAGTCCTGCTTGTAACATTTTTTGTGTTCTGGCATTTTATTTTAAGTTATATTGGCATCCAAAAAATAACACATATATTGCAAAAGAAGTAAACTGAAATGTAAATAAAAATATTCTCAGTATGTGTGAGTACAGAGGTAGTCCTCGATTTATGACCACATAAGGCCAAATTTTGAGCCCAAAATTTCCATTGCTAAGAAAGGGAGTTGTTAAGTGACTTTTGCCCCATTTTGTGACTTTCTGAGTTGTTAAGTGAATCACTGTAGTTGTTAAATACATCATGTGGTGGTTGTTAAGTGAATCTGGTTTCCCCCATTGACTTTGCTTGTCGGAAGCTGACTAGAAAGGTTAAAAATGGTGATTATATGACTCTGGGACAATACAACTGTCATAAATACATTGTCAGTTGCCAAATGTCCAGATTTTGACCATGGGAATGCTGCAACAGTCATAAATGAGAGGGTGGCTTGGACATGGTGCTATTACCAACTAGCCCAGCCACCGTGAGAGGGTGGCTTGGGGCATGGACCTCCTGACTGTGATATGGGG
>JANHZT010004719.1:87577-97999 GCA_032468215.1 Stegonotus admiraltiensis | reverse complement strand
TTTCTGGCTGTTCACCGCCCTGAGTCCTTCGGGAGAAGGGCGGTATATAAATCAAATAAATAATAATAATAATAAAATAATAAATGTGAAAATTGGTCATCATTCACTTTTTTCTATGCCATTGTAACTTCGAATGGTCACTAAATGAATGGTTGCAAGTAGAGGACTACCTGTCATCCCTAGCTGGTAGAAGGTGACCAACAGTATGTTAGTTTAAAAGGTAGTTGCTAAATTAGATATATTGTCTTGATATAAACCAATGTGAGTAAACTGAGAGTAAACATAGGCGTTAGTTGTGGAAGTATTAATAAATTAACCTTCCCACAGAATGATCAGAAGAAGGATGTGGAAGCTGCTTGGAAGAGAGTAAAATTTATATTGCAGAGTGCCATGTAAGTGAGTGAACTTAGACTTAGAAATTAGAATAACTTTATTGTCACTTTGAATGTACACTTATCAGCATACATTAAAATGAAATTTCGTTGCATGCAGCTCTCAAAAGGTCCCCAGCTCTAATATACACTACACAAACATGACAAGATAAATAAATAAATACAAAATTATGCATGTACCCCAGTGGTGGGTTTCAAATCCTGTTGCTACCGGTTTGCTTGTAGGCGCACAACACTCGCGTGAGTGCACAATGCCTCTGTGTATGCGCAAACATGTCTGGGTGGGTGGGTGGAGCCTGCTGTCACCGCCGCTATTGGTTCACCTGATCCGGGGCAAACCGGTAGCAACCTACCACTGATGTATCCATATATATTATATGACATGGAGAAACAACACAGTCTAGTTTGGATGCATACATGTACATGGTGAGAGAAACAAATATTGCAAGTTTACCAGACAGATGGCATAGGGAATAAAGCTGTCACAGAATCTGGAAGTCCTGCTAGAAATACTTCGAAACCTCCTTCCAGAAGGGAGCAACAGAAACAGACTGTGAAGTGGGTGTGTGAGGTCTCTAACAATGCTTTGAGCTCTAAGCACATAGTGTTTATAAGCAGTATCCTGAACGACAGGAAGCGAGCTTCCTATAATCTTCTCAGCTGTCCTTACCTCTTTCTGAATGAACTTTCTGTCTAAAGCACTGCAGCCACCAAACCAATTGTATAATCATTCAGAGGAAGTCTATGATAAAGTAAACGGTGTTAAATTATGGAATATTTTGTACAAGAACAGAACAGAACAGAACAGAATTCTTTGTTGGCCAAGTGTGATTGGAAACACAAGGAACATGTTTTGGTGCATATGAAGTTGAAAGTTAGCATGTTTGAGAATAAATGGAATGCTTAGCAAACAGTTCAGGACTGAGTAGTCAATAAGACAGGGATGTGTGATGTTTTTTGGTTAAGTATATTAATATAAATTTATAAGAAATACTTGTAGTGGATTTAGAGATTTTTGCTTGAGGATGTGAGTATTACATACACTATTTACTGAAGATGGAGTACAGGTAGTCCTCAGCTTATGATTGATCACTTAAAATGGTTTGAAGTTATGACAGACATTCCCAGTGTTACTTACAACCAAGTTTTGTTGCAACTGGTTCACCTTTTCAGTTGTTGCGGTGTCCTGTGGTCTGACTGATTTACAGTGTTGTGGGGTGTTTTTTGTGTGTGTGGTTTTTTTTGCTAGTTTCTGGTGTTCTGGTTTCTGGAAAAATTGCCCATTGGGGAAAATAGAACTAGAGTATGACCCTGAAGTAGGATCATAAGCACAAGTATAGTTTCACTTAGCAACTGAGTTGTTGGTTCCAGCTGTGTTCCCTAAATGAGGATTATCTGTTTGCTACTTTTTCTTCATGCCTTTAATTTCTTGGGCTATTTCTTTCTTCTTTCCTATGTACTGCTTAATCAAAAAAATAAAGAAATAGATATGTACATGTGCTTTTAATTAAATGTTACATTAGCTGGTTTCTAGAATATATGTTAGCAGAAAGTTTTTTATTGTGTATTCAGTTTTATGAACTCAATCATAATTAATTATAGCTTTCATGTGTCAGAGTGGACCAAAAACAAACCAACCTAAGATTAATTCTAGGACTGTTCCATGATTCCTACATTCAAGCCAATTGCATAACTTAAACTGTAATTAAGTCTCTTTGCTTTTTCTGAAATTTAGTTAGCTAAACTTGAGTGATTATTTTTCTCAAAGTGAACTTATGCCACAGGGTTTAGCAAATGCTATCCTGGTTATCAGCCAGGGTTATTTAATTTTAATATTTGTGTTGGCTAGCCTCCTGCACATGCAGTGGAAAGAACTTTTTGATTGATTTATATGGCCACCCACTTCACACAATAATTCAGAGTGGCGTATGTGGTTAAAACAACACTTTGCCATCTGAACCACAATACCCAAAGTTTAATAATAGATCCAGTTTATAAAAGTAGCATTGCTAGGAGAATTCACATACCCTCCTGGCCCAAGCACTTGGGGAACGAAACACTAGATCTTCAGTGACTGATGAATGTCTAACAGGGTCAGGGCCAACTAGATTTCCAGAGAGATGCTGGCACTGTCACAGAGAAGGAACGACTCCTATAGCCAACAAGATGACATTGTTTAATGGAAGAGACCCAGAGCACACCCTCCCAGCTAGATTTGGTAGGGTAAACAGAAATGATGGGAGAATTCATTTCCACATTCTCCTAAAATTACAAGTCATTCCACTTAAATTTGTAATGTACAGACAACAAGACAAGATCTTGAGATATATGGGTATGGGCATGCAAATCATTCATGGTAGCCAGCAAAATACAGGTGATTATATTTACTGAATTCTGTAAATTTAATTGATATGTAAATGTACTGATGGTGGTTTTGAATTTCTTTTACATTACTTAGCAGTTGTACCCTAAATAGAGACAGCAATGGATTTTGTCTGCCATCTCAACAGAAGCGGGGTGAACCCTGGAGGAAACATGCTTCATATTCCTGATATACTGTATATTGTATTGTAACACTTCAAATAGGTTACAACTTTGTTAAGTAATCTGTGCCAGAATTCATGGCAAGCTATGACAAGGCATCTCATTTTCACATGAGAAGAATACTCTTATGATATATTACAGTGTAACCTAGGGGATAATTGATTCATTTTTTAAATGTGTCTGCTCTATCTTTGTTATAGATATTGCTCTCCTTCCCAAAGGAGACTAAGATATTGGTTATGTATGCTGTAGCAAGTAGTGAATTCTGTACAGTTTTTGAAGATAATGTTTCAGAGTAAAAAATAAAAAAACCCTGATTGTTTTTTCACTCTAAAACATTATTGTCAAAAACTGATAGTTTTTTCCTCTTTTTCTATATTGATAGGCTAATTTATGTTTAAGACTTTTCTCTGCTGGATCTTAGGTCTTTTGCTATTTTATTAAGTAAAGATAAAAATCATAACATTTAATGTGATTCCTCCTGCCTTTATGGATGCATCCACATAGGTTTTCTTTTGGAAGCAATACAGATATAGTTTTTTACTGCTTTCTTCTGGTTTGTTTGTTCAGTTTGAATATTTGATTAATGAAATCTCAATTCTGAGGCTTATAGAGTCCAACAAAAATCAAATTTTATTCCCACTGTTATCTCGCTTTAGCTCTCATTTGATTTATTCACATATTCAAATGGTGAAGCACCAAATTGGCCATTGACAATCTGGAACTCTCCAAATTTTAGTCCATCATGTTTGGAATGTGCTGGATTGAGAAATGTGAGTTTAACTTTAGAGAAGGAAAGCCAAACTGAATGTTAAATAAATAACCTCAGGGTTGTAGCGAAGAAAAAACTGTGATACCAGAAATTGAAAATGTAGTGTCTTATGAACTAGACCAAAGCCATCATAAATTATTTTTAGAATACTACAAAAAGCTTATAGTACAACAATGTGATTAATGAAGAACATTAATCCAGTCCTGTAAAAAACGCCTCACTTTATGGTGTAATAATACTCAATAAGAATATTGCATTGTGCTGGTGCTTCAGGCAAATAATATTACAATCATGGTATTGAAGGAATTGCAGCACTTACAAATCCTTACTCTGTGAAGGTTGTTAAGATAGAGGGCATAGAGTTACTTTATTTTTTATAAAACTATGAGAAATGTTTTTACACAGTGATAAAAAGCATCAAACATTCATATGCTTTTTGCAGAAGGAAACAGAACATTTGCAAGAGAAGGAAACTATTAAACAAGATGTGTCGCTCTTAGATTTGGATGACTGTAAGTACTTGAGATATTTGCCTCTGATTGTGTTATTTATATATATTTGGCCCTGCCAATTTAATTACTTGAATTCATTTTTGGAAAAAAGGGTACTTCTAATAGTCTTGTACAGATATGTTAACATATCTGCATGTTCAAACTGAGTTCTTTTCTTATTATGCAATGTAATAACTAATTTCAGGAATCCTGTATAATATATTCAAATCTCTATTATTATTTCTAAAAAAGACTGTTAAAATCTCGTTTTTCCTTCTGTAATAATAATATGCTATATAAGACTATATCTTTATAATTCAGTAGCATTTTAAGTGAGAATATAGATAATATTTATAATATTCTTATTCAGAAATATATTTTAAATGATAAATTCCTGTGATAGGGCTAGGAAAAATGTAGTCTCAATTATAAATAAAACAACAACAAAAACATTAAACGTGGAAATGAGATTTTTTAAAATGACTCTTAGCTTTACATTGCCAGCTCCATCTTTCACAATATGAAAGTTGGAGAGGGTAACTGGGGAAAGAAGGAATTGGCATAAGTTGACCTCACTTCTGCTAGTATAATTCTGCTCAGTGGATTCTCTTACCAGCAGAAGCAAAGCTGGAATCCAAGATTTCTGTTTGCAATATCTTATAATTTGAAAATACACATATTTATTTTTATAGTGCCCTTTGTGTTGTGTTGTGTTGTGTTGTGTTGTGTTGTAGTACAAGTATTGTAAAGTACAAAAATCCAAGCCTTTAAAAATGGCCAGACTCTTTCTCAATCTGTGTGTGCGTCTCTCTCCATATATGACATTTCCATGGTTTATTTTCAGCTCTGTACATATATTATAAAGCATTATCAGCACAAATTTTATTACAAATTTACAAGTATGCAGTAGACAATGTATGCGGATTTTCAGACATAAAAGTTGCACCATAACAAAAAAAGAGTGAAAATTATACAGTTGGAAGAGAGGCCATTGAGACTAATGCTCTGCTCAATGTCGGAATTCAGCTTAAATCATCACTGGCAGGTGGTTGTTCAGTCTCTATTTGAACATATCCAGCTGAGGGGAGCCTGCCACCTTTCTAGATAATTTGTTTCACTGTGGAAGTTTCTTCCTAACATTCAATTAGAATTCACCTTCCTGAAATGTAAGACCAAATAAAACTGTCCATATGTAATGCCATTATATGATACAACTTCACTTGGAATACTGTGCACAGTGCTGTTAACAATACCTTGGAAAGCATAGTGAAGAGCTGGAAATGATGCAGAAAATGGCAATCAAAATGATTAGAACGTAGAATGCCTTCTTTGCAATGAAAAAATACATCATTTGAGGTGTTTTAGGTTAAAGCAGAAGTAGATAAAAAGTGATACGATAGAAATTTATAAAATGATATACAGCATAAAATGTGGTCATATACAGTAGAATTTTTCTCCGAATGTTAGAACTTGGGTGTATAGTTACTGAACCTAAATGTGGTAAAATGAGGACTAATAAAAAGAATTTATTTTCAGAGCAGAAAAGTTATCAGATATGGTGATGGCATTTAGATGATTTTAAAAGAAGACAAATGATTGGAAGAGAGAAGTATTAGTGCCATTAGTCTTGATGACTATAAATCACAAATCTTAAGTACAACTTTTTAGGGAGTAACTGGTATACTGAGATTGTGCTTTCAGGACACTATGACATGGAATACTGGGCTAGATGGGTGAAATGATATGGGAGAACCCTTATTTTCTCATGTTGCCATAGAATCATAGTCTTAGTCATATGAATTATTTATATATGTATTCAATTTTAATAATTTTTCTTAATCACATTATTTTCTTCAGTCAGCCCTGCACCAGCTCTTACTACCTTTTGCAAACCATCAATTCTCTCTCCCATCTTAGCAGCAGACCTAGAAGGTTTAAGTTTATCAAGTTCTTCAGTCATCGATGTAAGTAATTATGAATTGATTTATTTTTTATGTTTTTAAGTATGTTTGCATCTTCAGCAATTTATTATTTCGACTGTTCCTCTTCTCTTTAATATATTTGAAAGTAGAAAGCAGGGACAGCAACAGGTTTGAGTGAGTTTAAAATGCTCAAGCTTATATAATGTATTCATAGAAGATAATTTTATAAATTAGTATTACATATTTTTTTTAACCAAAAGCATTTTCTGCAACAGTGTGCCATTTTTTTCTACTAGGATTTGTATCAACTTTTATAAGGAGTTCCTACCTAACAAAAAGCTCACATTTTAGTCTGACTATATTATGCTACATAGGTAAGAGAATATTTCATGCTAATAAGAAACCTGAAGAGTGTGAGTATTAGAAAAACAATAGTGATTGTCCAAAGCATAAACTATTCTCAGCACATTATGACTCAAATTTTGTTCTGGGTATTTGACAGCCACAGCAGTAAATTCCTTAGTTGCTGCATTGGTCTATTGAACTGAGTGCCTTTCTCTGGTGTTTTTTATTAAGAAATCTAGTGGGATTTACTTCTGCTATATGCTATATTAGATTTGATAGTTCATATATACACATTGAGGAAACTTCACTGTAAAACAATAAAGCCAACATATTACAGTTATATGTGGCTTTCATCTTACCTGAAATTTAAAATTCAGACACAAAACTTTACAGTTTCATAAGACCGCCAGTACTAAACCAGTCTGCAAGAGAAACATAATTATTACATTGATTTTTAAAAAGATCATTTGTCTGGATGCTACAGGTGTAAAACAAGGCCATAGAGACAATTTATTTACCATGTTTTCCCGAAAATAAGACTGCGTCTTATATTAATTTTTATTCCAAAAGATGCATTAGGGCTTATTTTCTGGTTAGGTCTTATTTGGGGGGAAATACGGTACTAAATGCATCCATCTGGCTGACAATCTTAACTGGGGCTTATTTTGGGGGTAGGGCTTATATTACGAGCATCCTGAAAAATCATGCTAGGACTTATTTTCTGGTTGGGTCTTATTTTCAGGGAAACAGGGTAGATCAACAGAATTTGTAAAATATCACTCCAAGCTTTCAAGATTCAAGAAAGGAGAATTAGAAAACTTGGTTGGGCTATCTGGTTAGAAGAAATGGATGCTCTAGCATTGGTTCCCATAGGTCTATATACTGCCCTTCATGTCTGTAGAATCCTGCTGTAAACTAGCTAAATTTATTCAGTTTCATGAACAGCAGCATTATCCACATTGATCAACAGAATAAAAATCTATAAAGGTAGTACTTTATTGGACCTACTTTAAATTTTCCATGTAGACTGGTACAGGGACTACAGTACTTCAATATAATCTTTCATGTTTTTTCTTACCCTTTCTTCCCTTCCCACATCCAAATTGCCTGATAGAGTTTTCGACATTGAAGCTGCCAGTTATTTTGTACAACTTCAGTTGGCCTAATAGAAATATTGCCTCCATGGATTTTGTATTGATCTTATTTAACTCTGTGATCTGTATGGCAATTTACTATTTATAATAAAGTAGCTTTACTCCTATAAAACTAGTTTATCCTATGTGCATAATATTTGTGTGCCACTATTTGTTGCTTTTTACATCATATGTGATAAAGACTATAAAATGCATGGAATCTAGTGAATATAAAACAAAAAACCTATGAAATAAAGGATAAAAGATCTAACAGTGGAACCTTTTTAGTGTACTTACAAGAGATACCCTTGTCTAACCAATGGTTCCTATTAATTCACAATACTTGTATATGTTTCTCATTTTTCTTTTTATTTACATTAATCATATAAGAAAGTGAACATCCTTCTAACATTTGCCTTGTTTTGCAGAAAGGATGCTGGGTTCAAATTTTGGGCAAAAGCACCAGAGAGAAACTGTAACAATTATAGAGTCATATTTGGTAGGAAAAGATCATTAAATTAACCTAATTCATTAATTAGTGCAGAACTCTTACATCAGCTCTGAGAACTCACCATCTTTTAAGGCAGAAATACTATGAGGCTTGAAGAATTTTTTAAGGTGTGACTTTCAGATGGAATAAAATACTGCCGTTGGAAAGAGGAACCTGGGAAGTGTTAGTGCATCATGGAACAACTGTTGGATTCTTAGGATATGTCTTATCACTGGGAAATACCTGAAATGGGAAAAGTTTGGTTTTTAAATTACAGTTATCTAGAGGGTACTCTTTCAGACATGATACTTTTCCTAGAAATACTTCATGTTGAGAAGGAAAAGTTTGAATGGAAATAGGAACCATTTGCTCTCTGACCATGTTAAGAAACTAAGACACAATGTTCTGAATGTCAGTGTCAAATATCAACTATGCTTATCTATGTAAGATTGAAAGATTCCTGGTGAAAGCATGTCATCCTTTCAAGCTATAACTCTCACACAATGGCTGAAATCAAATGAAGGCAATGAATACCTTTGTTGATTCTGACTTATTTGATCAAAGAAGGATGCTGATTCTTAGTTTTGATAACAAAAAATAATTAAACTAGGAAATAAGTATCCACCCTTATTGTTAAATCCAAAGCAGGATCCATGAATTATTTCTTTCTTCATCATTTAGAACTATAAGTTTATTTATTTAACTTTGTCAAAGCCTGATATTTTTATCTTGTAACAATACTTTTCTTAATGTACCTGATTTAAAAAGATAAATGCAAAAAATACTTAGTTTGCTTAATTTTTTTCCTTTAGTACTTTTTAATTTCCTTGTTATCGAGCAGCTCTCTTAAGTGCTTTCTATCTTGGATGCATATAGAAAAAAAATGTTATGCTTGGTCTTAATTTTATTAGCAGCCTGCAGCTGAAAAATCCTTTTGCATTTGTTTCATGCTGATTTGTATTCCTATTTGTTCTCTTGTTTAGTCACAATTCTTAACTGACCTTTCTTATCTTTTATCTTCATGAATTGGTTGGTAACATCTTGGACAATATGGTCCTTTTCTGACTTATTTACCAAATTTATTTGCCACCCATCTCATGGTTAAATGCGATTATGAGCGGCTAGAATTGCAATAACAATATTTACTTATGTATACTGTAGTTGACCATCTGTTTTTTTGATGTTGGTATATTTGATCTTCTATTTTTCTTTTCTTTTTTTATAAGGAAACCTTTAATTTTTAAAGATTCCTTTTATTTCTTTGACTATTAATATTTCAGTTCCATCTTTTCATAAATTAGAACATACGATAAATTTGATAAAAATAACACTAACTGAACTATGAAAAGTACCTAAAACCAGATAAAATATTAAAATAACTAAAAGGTTTTAAATAGCTAATTTAAAGAGGCATATCTTAGTTTTCATTTCATAATTTCTATTTAACATTTTGCCCTTGTAGAATGCATCAGCTTTAAAAACAAACAAAGCTAGGTTGGAAATCAGTTTAATTCAAAAAGGATAAGACTCCACAATTTGGAACAAGAACAATGTCAAAGAAATAGAACTCTGAATAATGATGCCCCCAAAGATCTTCTGCAGATTTAATAACCAGATAGGTTGTTGAAGAATTCCTTTAGATAGTTAGGCTCTGATCTGGTTTTGTTAATGACTTTAATATTAATATAGCACCTTCATTTGAATCCAAAGTTCATAATTTTCCAGTTAAGACAGTATGATCTTAATATGATACAGAAATTTTCTGGTACGTTTTGCATCATCAAAATTTTTTGAACTTTCTGCAAATATGGCCTCATATAGAACACATTCAAGTAATCAGGTGGATCATGACCAAAAATATGATTTAAGGAAGATATCAGCTGTAATTATTACCTTTACTTGTGAAAAAGTGATTCCAAACTACAGACTTGGCCACAATTAAATGTTTCTGTGTTAGATTTCTTTAATCTAATTTACTCGCAATTTGTGTGTCTTCCTGGACACATGGCTGTCTTTAGAGGGGCATCTGACGACCGTGGCCAGGGGGGCTTTTAATCAGGTTCACCTGATTCGCCAGTTGCGTCCCTTTCTGGATCAGGACTCCCTACGCACAGTCACTCATGCCCTCGTCACTTCCCGCCTCTCTACATGGGGCTCCCCTTGAAGAGCACCTGGAGGCTCCAGCTGGTCCAGAATGCGGCCGCGCGAGTGGTGATGGGAGCGACGTGGCGCTCCCATGTGACGCCACTTCTGCGTGAGCTGCACTGGCTCCCAGTGGTCTTCTGGGTGCGATTCAAGGTGTTGATTAACATCTTTAAAGCGCTCCATGGCTT
>JANHZT010004719.1:30772-67474 GCA_032468215.1 Stegonotus admiraltiensis | reverse complement strand
CGACGGCACCCTGAGAAGGCCCTCTCTGTGGGAGCGAACTGGCCGGTGGGAGGCCATTGGTGGCAGCAGGCGGTCTCGGAGATATCCAGGTCCTATGCCATGGAGCGCTTGAAGAGATGTATTTATTTATTAAATTTATATGCTACCCATCTCACTAACAAGCAACTCTGGTTGGCTTGCAAACATAAAAACAGAGGTACTAGCATGAAAGCATTAAATATAAAATAAATCAAAATTAAATTTGTTTAAAACCAGGATACTATAGGGTGAGGGTGGAATGTTCTTCCTAGTCGACTAACAACCTCCAACATGGAACACCCACATTGGACCCCTAGGCCCATTGGCTGACCCAGTTTTAAGGCTCTTATGCAGGGGTGTCAAACTCATGGCCCGGGGGCTGGATCTGGCCTGCAGGGTGCTTAGATCTGGCCTGCGGGGCCACCCTGGAAACAGCAAAGGAGTAGCCTGTGGTGTCTCTGCCAGTGAAAATGGAGCTCGGGGGACTGCGTGTGCCCCCCCCCAGCTCTTTCGCTGGCAGAGCACTTGGGCCACCACAGATACCCCCTTCTCCTGGACCCTGCCAGCTGGAATAGTTTGACTGACAGTGTCCTCCGCAGCATGCCCCTTCTGCTAGAACAACTGGGACGGACCAATCCTATTGGAGTGAAACAGTTCCTCAGGTAAATTGTTGAAGGCATCCTTTTTTTTTCCCAAACCAGGATCCTTTTTCCAACTAGACATGCCTGCCAGACTTCATTTAGTGCATATCAATACTGACTGAAAAAGGAAATTAACTCCTACAAATAATGTGAGCTAGAATTCTATTACAGAAGTATACCACACCTTGTTTCTCTTTTTTTGTTTAAAAGATTTGTATATTTATTCTCATCAAATACTGTATATTGAAATGGTATTGAAATCAAAATAAGTAGCAATTAGGCTAGGCTATATTGCTGCTAAATTCAAAGTAGCTATGTAGAAATCAGCTAGCTAAGGAATTATGGTTATCAATACAAAAGAAAATAGATTGTATAATTTTATATCCTTATATTAAAATGTAATCTAGATTTTACATTTTCTTTGGGACTGGAAAAGTATCACAGTGCAATACAGTAACAACATTTTATAAGATTCTTGCAAATTATAAGAGTATTAAAAGAGGTTTACCTTTTTTCTTTGCCTCATATAACAATATTCAGTATAAGTGCTACTATAAAGGACACTATGTTATGGGTATATAGTATACTGATCTCATGTTAAATAATATGCTTTAAATTTTTCATGTTTACAGACTGTTTGCATTTCATGTGCCTCTTGCTCCATATAGTAATAATTCAGTTTCAGACTTAAGGCCCTGAAAGCTTCAGAATTCTTTGCAGTGATGAATATAAGCAATGTAGCATAACACATTGATTTTATGCATATCATCATCTTTATGTTTTGGGAGGTCTGCTATATTAGTGATATATAAAAACTGATTACCTTCTCCAACATTGCCTAGTAATTGTTTATTATTTTCCTATTAGACAAACAAGAAAGATCAATATTCCTCAACACTGGTCTGTTAGTAACATCATTGTAAATAGATTTGCTTCAGACACCAGTGGTGTTTTCATTGTAATGATTTGAACAATGTGAACCCAATGACACAACTCAAACCAAGCACAGAGTTGGAGGGGTAAAAAAAACAAAAATAATTGGTTTCCTCCTGTTTTAACACATTTGGGGGAGGTGTATCTTCAGGTTATTGTTGACTCATGGCAACTGCCTGAACCAGTCCCTGACATTTTCTTGGCAAGATTTCAGAAGTGGTTTGCCATTGCCTGCTTCATAGGGCTGAGAGGATATGACTGGCCCAAGAGCATCCAGCTAGGTGGGCCTAGAACTCAGGGCCTTGCAGTTTCCAATCCAGTGCCTTCACCACTACACCAAATTACATCACAATACCAAGAATCTGTTAGATGCAATGAACATGAGCCTGGCTAGAGTTCAAAAGTACTGTAAATTTATTTCATACTACCTATACACGAGAATCTGATCTACTAGCAACCAAGGCAAATTGGCACTAGATAAAAGTCAACAGAATTCCCAGGGGGCTGAAGATAGGTCTCTTGTGGGAGAGTAGTAATTCCAAACTTCTACAGAATCTGGTATCATTAGTTTTGTAATTCAAGTCAAATGTGAATTAAGTAGAAGTATAAAATATAGTTTAGTTTAATAAAAAGGGAATTGAATTCAACACTTGTTGCTATAGAAATATTTTACATGTTTCTTCTGCACTTCTTCGTTGAGATATATTTCTTCCTAAGTAGGGCAGCTGCACAAACAGGCTGAAGAACAGTTTTTATCCGTAGGCTGTCAGACTCCTGAATGCAAAATAACATCATAACTACATAGTATGATGGACTTGCAAGGCCAGCGCAACATGTAACATTTCACACTAGTGCAATAGGATGGGTGGTTGTTAATATGATTTATTGGGTTAGGGATTTTCTGTCTTCACTGTGAGTTGTATTGTGTTTGGGGTGTGTGTGCACTGAGGGAGCTCAACCAATCTCATTGTACATATAGTATGTTGTGCACTGACAATAAAGATTTGAATTTGAATTTGAATTTGAATTTGAACCTAGCAGCAAAAACAGGAAGAAAGTTCAGCAAAAAAGGTTCTATTTTGCTGAATCTATAGAGACTGGAAAATAACTGATGCCTAAGTGCTAAATTTATATGACTGTAGGTTTAAATCTTCTCAGAGCTTGCTCACTTCCACCAAACTCAGCTTGATGAACCAATTGCAGCTGCTATTCCATTTCTGTAATGGAATGTGTGGGTGACTTTGGTGGACAAGGAAAAGAGAGGCTGCCTAGGAAAGAATCAGACAAGGGAAGAGAGAGTCCCAAGAGCTTAAATGGTCAGAGGAAGAAACTTAGGAAGGATCCGCCCTAATTGATCAGATGGTAACGTGGTGGTGGTAAGTTTGTACCTTCAGATTTTCAAGATTAATGTAGTCTTACAGTAATGTACAATTAGCTCATCTATTTGGTGTCTGGTTTACCCAGGAGGGTTGACAATTTCATCCATTCTAAAGATACAGCATCAGATCTCTTCTTGTCTTCTTTTCGTATAAGAAGAGAGAATAGGCTGCTCAGGATATTTAATGGTGAAGTACAGAAGTCACACTTTTACTCAGAATCATTCCAGAAGTTTTTGCTGGACTGAAAAGGGTAATATGTAGTAAGCTACCTGTTTCTCTTAGCCATTCAGACCTGAATCCCAGTGGCCAAAAGTTGTACCTTGTGATATTCTCTGAAGCCTGCAGTTCTATTGGCAGCCCTCTATAGTGGTGTATTACAAAGGTAAAAGGTCTCTATGATAACTAGAAATTGTTTCCATTTCCCGAAACCACTTACATTGTATGTCACAAATAATAGATTTTCTCTTACACCTTCTAAACAGAGCATATGTTTTATCTACACTGGTCTTTCAAATGACTTTATATTTGTTTGGAATATTTTATGTCCACATTTCAAGGACCAAATATATGTGGCATTCGTTTATAGTTAAGGGAAGGTTCACCGCATAAAACAATTCTGATGATAATTATTTCCTTACATTGTTCGAAAAGGGAGAACTTTGTCTTACATCAAATGTAATTGATCCTGAAGCAGTGTAATCACAATTACTCACTTTCTTAATTAGCCTGCCCAAAATCAGAAAATGGAAACCGATCAGCAGTGTTTAAATCAATAGCTTTGTAGTAAGGCTTGGGTGGGGAGGGAGATAATGGTAATGGGTAGATCAATTGGTTTAGATGCCATCCATTGACTGTGTTTTGCATCACAAAATCTACACTTTTAAAGTAACCAATATATTAGAGCTAGCAATTCAGGAAAAAGCAAGCTGTATTTAAAAAAAAGTAAAAATTAATAATAAAATATTTAGAATTCTTTTATTAAGTGGTTCCTTCTATAAATTATGGTAAAAGAGGGAAATCTTAACAGAAAGAAATTAAAATGTCTGAAAGTGTTCTTTGATAAATGCTATATTTATTAGGCTATGCTATGAAGAAAAATTAATTTCTCTTTAATCAAAGAATCTTAAAGTTTATAACATGCTTCTTTACCAGAGTTAGAAAGTTGTTTATAATGAATATTCATAATAGTATGGGTTTTTTTTAAAAAAAAACTGCCTATTTTATTTAGTTTTCACCAGTTGGAGTGTTGGATGATCATCTGAATAACAATGTTACAATATAAAATAATGTAAAATACGATTTTATATCTACTTATCCTGAAGCTGTGTGTTGAATTGGTTGAGCAATTTCATTTTTCTATCATCGTTACTCTTTTGAAAATTTACGCAAAAAATTAAATAATAGATTGATTTCATGCAGACTAATCAGATATTTAAACATTTTAGTGTATAGCTATTGCATAAGATTTTTAAAGTAGATTTATTGTACTTACAGATTAGAATAACATTTCTAAAAACAATTAACCCTAGATTTACTTCAACATATTAGTTTGCTAAGGTAACTACTTGTGGTTCATTTAAGTGTTAGTGATTTGAATTTTAAAATTTTGTTTTTTTATTTTTTATTTATTTTTATTCATAAAAGAAGAACCACTTCTATATTTATCATTATATTTACTTATTTAGTAATCAATATCACTTCATATTTATAAGTCAAAAGTCTATCGAAACCAATAACAAATATTTGAGGTTAATTTAAATACCGTGGATATTACTCAAATTGATTTTTATGTTAGAAACTATTGTACTAATATTTGTAAAGGCAATAAAAGGGACTTTCCATTGATTATGGACTAATTTACTATTAGTATTCTGCAGTAAAATAATACTTTCAGGCATCTCTAATGCTCAAAAAGCATCCTAGTCTATTTTACAAGCATGTTATGATTTTAAATTGTCCAGTCTTTAGCATCAGCCCTGGCTGACAGCAGAAAGTAAGTTGGGTTAGAACTCGATTACTTCTCAGATGGAGACTGCTGGAAAATTCTAAAGTTCTAAGTTTAGATCAAGAATTTTTTTTTAAAGCCAAAAGAAAGCAAATCAGTTTCATACGAGACTTCTATTCAATTACCAAAGGTGAAGGAGTCTTCATTTTTTTATACTATGGGAGACCACTATATTTGCAGAATTAGTGTTACTATGTTTGGTTTATATTTTATCTTTCCTCTCAGGTGTGCTTTTTTCATCCTGTACACGAAATTGTTAATGTTTTCTGATTCAACTACCTGGACCCTTAATTTTATAAACACATACCTGAATTTCCAGGTTCCCGGACACATAAACTGTGAATCAAAGAAAGTCATGAACTGTCTTTACAATTACAGTTTTAACATTTCAGGTATTGATTGGTCCATATCATAAGATGAACAAAAATAATTCCTTTGCTCTCTCTTATGGGTATTGTAGACTGTTTTGTTTGTTTCTCCTTTCTTTTCATAGTGGCTCCTCACTCTTATTTTCACCTTATATTTTTCTTTTAATTATTTAAAAAGTGAAACTGAACAGTGACTTAATCTACAGGCATGGGATCATTGTGAGGAACCTTAAGATGCATTTGAAATTTTTCTTAAAGTTCAGAGGGAGGCTCTGAATCTAATCTAAGAAGGAAAAATATAACACAGTACCTGATTGCTCTGCCTGTACCTGAATTTTCTGAAGGACCTTTTTAAAATACCCATATAAGATAGGGAAAGCAGGGAAGATTGAGAAAAATAGTATGGGAAAATTAGTGTGGTGTTGAATTTTTAGGATCATTTTCTACTAAAGCTTTGGCCTAAATTCCATTGTTAGTACAGAGGGAAATTAATTTTAAAAATTCTAGGAAAAGTAACAAAACTTCATTTCCATCTTGCTATTTTATCATTGATTCATAACATCCTTCTGTCTTGCCTCGTGTTTGGATATAGTTTACCATTATAGGAAACAGTTGTATGTGTTGGACTGCTTTTAATCCCTATATCTTAACTTTGTTCTGTGGTACCTAAAAATGGAATATGGCCAAAAGATTATTAAGGTGATGAGTAATAAGCCATAAGTTACCTAACCAGTGCCTAAGGAGATTCTCAGTCATTCAGGTCATGGTTGTCCCGAAGGTACTTTTTCAAAAGGCAACTGGATTTTCTTTGTTTTTTCTCGAAGACATTTTGCTTCTCATCCAAGAAGCATCCTCAGTTCTGATTAAATGCTGGGGATGCTTCTTGGGTGAGGAGCTAAACTTCTTTGAGAAAAAATAAAGTATAGCTGCCTTTTGAAAAAGCACCTTTGGAATTACCTAATAAGTGATAAAAAGAAAATTAACATAATAAATAAAAACAATGCTGAAAATTACTTGGGAAAAAAATCAGTTAGTATTTTCTGTTTTTTTTCCTTTTCTTTTTTTTGTAAAAATGTACATAATCATACAATTCTCACTTGTAATTTTTTTCTTCCACAGTACAAAGAATGATCACTTCAGTGTTAGTATTCAGCCTCCAGTTGGAGAGTTACTTTTACCAGTAACTATGACAGAAAAGGATTTCAGAAAAGAAAGAGGTGAGAAATAAATTTAAAATTAGATAAATAAATTATCTTACTGTAAAACATTGTAAGCATTCCAGACATCTCCAGTTCTAGTGTTTCACATGGCATATTATCAGAAATCAGCTAAAACTTCATAATGCCTGAAGTGTCTTCTTGGACAAGCTTTTCTCCTTTTCCCTCTTTTTACCATGTGGTGATTTCACTGCAAATACTAAAAAATGGTATATCATATTATACCAACATTAAGCTAGAATTCTGCTATTCAGATACAATGAGAATTTCTGGTGTATAAAAACCACTATTTTGGCACTGATTATAGAATAGAACATGATGGTTTTATATTGAATCTGGTATCTACTGGCTGCATAATATCTTCAGCTACATTATAAAAAGGTTTATGCACTTAGTTGCATTATTTTTTTTACAATAATTTAATGTCATACTTGAACAGTGATTGTTAATTTTCCAAAATTCTACTTGGTTTACCTGCACAAAATATAAGAAGCTCTTTTGTATTAAATAACATTTTCTTCTCAATTGAGTTCCCTATCAGTTTTGGAAGACAGTTTTCCCTTTTGTTAGTTCTCCTGATAAAAAATCCATGCAGCTTTCTATTGCATAGAAATAATTTTTTACTGGAATGTTTTTCAGTTCCTCTGTCTACCCTGAGCCCCAATATTTTCTGGTAGTTCTCCATCCAAATATTAACCAGGCTTGAGACCCTGCTTAGCTTCCATTGGCAAATATTCTCAGACAGGTTCTGTCAGCTGTCCCACATTTCATGTTTCTTTAAATGGCTTATGTGAGGTTATACTCTCATATCGTCAATTATTTCAGTCTAGTATATCACATTTCCCCCCCAAAAAAACCTCAAAAAAGTGTTTTTGTTAAAGAAGCATAGTACATCAGAATAATACTGTATATGTCTTTCTATCTTGCATTCAGTGGCTTGAAATAATAACTCAGCAGTTATTTCAGTTAGATTATTTTCATGGAGTTGATATCTGATATTAAAATTAGGCCAGTAATTTCTTTTTTTAATCTGTTCATAACTATTTACCATTCTTACTTCTTGCTGGCCTAAAACCTACGTTACGTGAGCACAGCAACCAAGGTGAGTGAGCCTTTGGATTTTCTCATATTTTTTGTGAACAATTTGCTTCATCTTCTCAAATTGCTTTCCAGCAGTATAGCTTTAAGCAAAATGGGATATTGTACTCTGTCCCTCTCCCATTCTTATTGTGTGCTTGTTTGCCTGGTGTTTGATTGAGTTTTCTATGCTTAAATGTGACTGAGAGCTTTTCCCCCCCATGGCTGGCCATTCAGAACCAAGAGTGCATAGAAAAAGTGCACTTTGAGAATAGCTGTGGCCCTCTATGGAGTTGTTGCCAAAATTCCTTTTTCTTCTGCCATTTTACTTCTGAGGTTGTTGATTATTTGTCTGAATACATCTGGCAGTTGTTTGCTATGTTTAATAGAGCAGAAAGGCTACTCTGAATAAGCTATTTGAAAATTTGTTTATATGAAGTATTTGTAAATCCATGGAAGCCTCTTGACATTTCAGTATGGCTCTTTCTGTCTTCCTGAATTCATTCTTTGATGCAGGACTGATGCTGTGAAATTTACCCCTAGTTTAAAATTTCTTTGTTTGTTTGTTTGTTTGTTTGTTAAATGTTTCAGCTATTTTATAAAATTCATAATAATAGCAGTCTTCGTTCTTAGCTTTATTTGTTTTATAAATAAGATTAAAAAGCCATTGAGAAAATATAGAAAAGGGAATTCTTAAGCAGAGCTATTAAATCGGATTGTATCCAGATTTGGCCTGATTCAGGCAGACTTGGAAAAGCAGGCATCCTACAACTGAAATCCCCCAAATATTGTGTGGTATAATGCTTGCTAAATGGGTATGTTCATATTATGATGCAGGAAACATAAAATCAAGGGGTTTTCTGCTCATAGGTTTCCCCAGGAGAAAGCCTTCCATGAATAGAAGGACATCCTAGCTTCTCATATCAAAGACATCCCATTAAGAAGTTAACTCCAACCTCTGTACAGCATTTCAAGGAATTATAGTAGGCTTACATGGAAACACTTATAAAGTATGCAGTCTAATTCTAGCTCTCTGATCAGTTCCCACATCACACTTATCACATAAAATAATATGATGGGTTTCTGTTTAGTTTGTTGCTGCAACAAGCTAGCCCATTGTGCTGTATTCAATAAACCGTAATTAAATAAGCAATGGCTTAATGTGATCTACAAACTCAACCACTACTAATAGTGAAATCCAGGCTATATTGTATCTACTTAAAAATAACCCCTATTCCTATCAGTAACATCTGATTAAATTTGCACATATTTGCAGTATAAATCTCAGATAGGATTCTCCTAATTTCCCATAATTTCCTATGATAAAAGGCCTTCCAAGTATAATAATGTAATCAATACAGAATGATTTCTGAGTTTTCTTCCTTTTCTGAAGTGTCTCAGACCTTCGTATCTAGAAATACTTCATTTCATAGTTATTCATTTCTAAAATATTTTGAAATAACAGGATTTCTTAAAATAATAATAATAGCTTATGGAATTATTTTTACAACAGAAATAATAATGCAGTATAATGTGTATGATGAATGCTGATATTCCTGCATAAGATTTTTAAGTAGTCCGGAAAGATGGGAAAGGGGTATTTGTGCACTGGCTCTACTTGATAGGCTTTGTTGTGCTAGCCCTTCCCTTCTAACATAGTTTGAAACAGCAGCTGAAATTTGTCTGACTTTGCTCTCCATAATCATTTTAAATTAGGTCTGTCCTTTAGCTTATGTTTCCAACTTCAAATATTGAGCAGTGTTTATTGATGCAAATCATTTAATAATACCAGTGCTAATTCTTTCTGTAATATGATAGGCTACCACACTTCACAGAGGTGTCATGCCGTTTTCTTAAATACCCAGAATTCTTTAGAAAGAAGCCAAAGGATCCAATCTTTGTCAATGATTTTAATATTATGTTAGCATTTTTTATAATGTCAAAGTTACTTAAAAAAAAAAATCCTACAACCTTTGTGTTTCCAGCTTCATGCTACAGTTTAAGTTGCTTGGTTATTCATTAGGAATGCTGTTATTATACATTTTTATAATTAGATGCAAGATCTGCAATTATTTTATTTTTGAAACCTAATTCTTTTCAGTGGTATTTTGTTTTTCTGGATTTTTAAAAACTTTTTGTTTTGGTCCAAGTGCAGGCAGTAGATTTATATATATATATAGGCTATATCTTTAAAAAGAAAAGAAAATCCATAAAATGTTTGCTTGATTTTTATCAAGATTTATGCTTACAACATTTTCTCTCTCCCTAACAAGCAAGGTGCTAATTCTTTAAATGGTCAGGCATTCCCCATTTTCTGGCCTTTAACTACCACAAGCAATCATATTTGATGCCCCTTAATTAGAGCACCTTTTTTTCTTTTCAGGTTCTTTTCCACCTCAGCAATCGAGACAATACATTTGCTTACTATGCTAAGTGTTCTTTTGCATGTAAATTAATCTTGATTCAGTTTACACTGTCATGCTGAGTGGTACAAATTGCCTATAACAATAAAACAGCATGAGTTAAAAATAAAGGGGGTGGTGGTAGTGGTAAGGCAGATTGAATGTGTGCCTTACTTGATAGGATGTTACTTTGCTTTATGCCAATACATTAGTCAATGATAATGAATCTTCTGTTCTGAAAAGCATGGTTTAGTTGATTTTTTAAATTTTACTTCAATGGAGCAGTACCTTGTCTTTATAGAACAAGTTAGACAAACCATTAATGACAAGAGTGTTAAGGTTAAATATGAAGCAATGCCTTCCCTTCTCTGAGTGCTATCCATCTTTCCATTTACAGGAGCTTGACAAAAGTACTGGCTTTGTACAATATTTCCCTTAATTACATGGTACGGAAAACAGGCTTTTAACATAAACATAGTTGCATTCATTTATTCAGCATTTGCTCTTCAATAGAGCTTAATGGAGAAGGTTTAAATCCTTAATGAGTACACACATCTCTCAACAGTGTTATCCCAGTCCTGTGCTTTTGCTTAAAAGCAGTGGTAGATGGCTTCTGTGTTTTTTCAAAGTATTTGCTTAATCTCAATTTTTAAATATCTGCAACAGAACATACAGCTCTAACTAAATTTGCTGTGTTTTTTTTTTAAGCTGGATGATGTTGATATTTTTTTGACTGAAACATTTGGCTTAAAGGACAAAAAAAAACTTTGATATTCAAGCAAATTAAACATGTTAATACTCTTATAAATATATTTTTCTGCTTCTAGCACTAACCATTTTTGCTTTGTGCCTATCATTTAGCCATGCCTGAATGGACTTTGAGATGGGACTTGGATGTGCTTGTTCTTTCCATTTGATCCTAGTGAGCAGAGAGACATGTGTCTCAGTTCTGTGCCTGTCTGCAAGCAAAGTCTGTTTTCACAAGACATTAATCAGGCTTCACGTGATACACATGAGATGGAGGGGCTGACCCTATGCTATGTTATGTTTATTTTTTTCTTGCACTGGTTTCCAATCCAGTGTCTTCTTTTCTTTACATGTACACTTTTAAAGGGGAATTTCCATAATAATGCATTCGTTCTTTTGATGTAATTGAAAGAGCCAAATGTTGTGGGAAACTTAGCTATTCTGTCTGTTGCCATTCAATATCTTTTTGTCAGCTGAAGAGAAATTATCAAAAAGTACTTCATGCAACTGAAATTTGAATAATATGAATAATTGATTTTTATATTTATACTGTATTCTTAAAAATTATACCAAAATCCCTTTAGAAAAGAAGAGTTAAACTTTTAACAAAAACTAAATGTATTCTCAGCTGCTGTACATTGTCTTTAATATTAATTGCATTGATACCCAGTTTTTACTGTTTCAGGAAGGCTGACTGGTATGAATGAAGTATCCACTACAATATCTGTGGCACCACAGAATACTACCCACCTTATGATACTGCAGAAGGTAACAAGCATAGCAAACCTTGGTGGAGTTCCTTCTGGTGAAGATAACATCCACAGGTAATCCTGTGTAAAATCTGTAAAGTTTAATATAGAAATTTTGTATATGAATAGGCGACTACTTAAAGTTTGCATTCAAAGTCAGGTTTGGTCTCTAGCACACTTAAATGATATTGATTCATTGCTTGTGGATGCCCATTTTCAATTATCATAATAATATGTTCTAGCAATATCCCAATTAACTCCAGCAATCTGTTTATAAATAATGTTCTACATGCACTTGAATATATATATATATAAATCAGAGGGAATGGTAGGTAAATTGTCTGTGCTTCCTGTTTGACCACTTACTACAAGAAATATTCCTAAACAGTTGTTACATTTAGATGTAAGATGTAGAAAATGGCAACAACAACAAAAAGACACACTGATATTGGGAATTTGTATCACTGTGTCATTTCTAGTAGCAGTTTTGTGCTATTTGTATAATTTTCCTTTAATGATAACTATTATTACAGAATTACTGAATAATTGTTATCTGCTCTTATCGTGTTTGGGTCTTATTTTTAAGCTTCCTGATGGCACTTTTTCTGCTTAAGAGGGACACTTCTGTATCTTTATGAATCCATTACTCGATAAAATAAGAAATCAGTACTCATCTATGTACAGAGAAACAGGATGAAAAGAAAATATTACACAGGCCACTGTGTAATATTGTTAAATTTTTTAAATACTGTTTTATCACTATAGGATTAAATAAAGCTATAAGGAAAACCTGTGTATCAGCTATTTTCTTTATATGTGTTATCCTTTATAGAAGAAACGTTATCATTTTATAAACTTTAGAAATCTATAGGTTTCTAAATGAATAAAGTTAAGTAACTGTGGACATAGTGATTAAGTTGAGCTCAAATGAAGGATGGATGAATATAAGGTTGGATGGAACAGAAAATATTTACTAGTGGCAGGGAAGTCAAGAAGAAGCAAGGGAATCTTAGGAAAGAAAATGTAGAAGAATCAAAGAGGAGGCAAACTGTAGTAAGTGAGACCTTGAAAAATAAGCTGAAACAAGGGGAAGAGTACTGACTAACTTAGGGTCTATGACAAAAATATTCTCATGAAGGTGTCAGAAAAAAAGGATGAAGAAAACTCAACTACAAAATAAGGTGGGAAAGAAAGCTTGTTAAACAGATTCTTGCCTTCATTACAATTGATTGAGCAATGTTGGGAGATCTCTGAGAATTTTTTAAAATAACGAGTTTTCAGCACATATTCTGCTGTGTAACATCCAAACATTAGCATTACACAGTTTGAAAGTCATTTCTAGACTGAGAAACAGCATTTGATACAGCCTTTAAAAGGGAAACACTGCAATTTTACTAAAAACGAATATGAACCTTATCTTAATGTTCACGTTTTTAAGGTAAATGTTTAATAATCATCATCACCATAATTACATCCTGCAACAATACCATTAACACCATCAAACAACAGTATCTATCTCTCCCAGGTACTTGGGAAGGACTTGATACATGGCTAAAAATGCCAAATCCAGTCTAAATATCTGGCTGTGTGACAAACCATAGTAACAGTTCTTATATTAAAAGAAAACACTGGTATTAAGTGACAATAGTACTTACTTGGCCAAATTCTAAGTGATTAGTCTGTAGGAAACGTCCAGCCTTCTTCAGTAAGCTGAAATTGTATGTCTTTTCTAGCGCTATTTTAATAGAATTAATTAATCATTATTTACATGTGATTGTTACGCTAAAATTTGCATTTTATTTTATTGTATATGAAAAGCTGCAAAATTCATTGTGCACACTTTTCCTGAACTTCCAAACATATGGCACACATCAATTTTCTGAACGTCTTGAACAAAAAAATGCCTATGCTTGCTGACTTCCCAATATAACAAACAGTTCAGATTTTAGATATTAGACAGAAACATTTGCTCACTTTTCAATAATATTTGAATGAATTAAAACTCAATTTCTATTCCAAAATGTTCAATAATCATTTTAAAAACTATATTTGGTTTTCTTGATCTTGTATGGCAAATTGTGCAGTTGAATGCAAAATAAAGCTTCTAAAATAGGATTCTTCTTTTCTTGTCTATATTTTTTGACGAAAAATGGAGCACTATGAAAGAAAAAATATTGCAGATGATCTATTTATGTATATGAGCTGAGCATTTTACTAATGTTTTCAACCTTTGGTTTTCCTGAAGCCCTTCCACATAAAAATGATTGTTTTTATCTTAATCAAATATGCAAATATATTGTGTTGTATTATTACATTACACTAAACTACACTACAATATACTAATGTTATCACAGCATAGCATAGCATACAAGGCTTGGTTCTCATTTGCTGTATCATCCTATCAATGCATCAGTGGTCAAGGAACCAATATAATAGCTCTTTTGATTTTCACCACAATATTATAGGAAAATACAATTATGACTACACATAGTCCTTGATTTACGACCACAATTGGGCCCAAAATTTCCATTGCTAAGCAAGAAATTGTTGAATAAGCTTTGCCCCATCTTATGACCTTCTTTGCCACAGTTGTTAAGCGAATCACTGCAGTTGATAAATTAGTAGCACAGTTATTAAGTGAATCTGGTTTCCCCATTGACTTTGCTTGTCAGAAGGTCACATGACATCGGGACACAGCAACCAACATAAATACATGCCAATTGCCAAGCATCCAAATTTTGATCATGAGGATGCTAGAATGGTCAGAAGTGTGAAAAATGGTCATCGATCACTTTTTTCATGCCATTGTAACTTCATGCCATTCATCATTAAACGAATAGTTGTAAGTCAAGGACTACCTGTACATGGTTCCTCTTCCTTACTGAGGAAGCGATTTTTCACAGATTTATGTCTCTATGTATTTTGATGAGAGGCAAACATTACGTTTTAAAAATTCTATTAAATTCTATGAAAATTAGAACTATGAGTAAATGAATTTTATTTACTTCCATTCTTAGTGTTGTGTCAGATACTGTAGCATACAAAATGATGAGGATGTTTTCACTATATCCTGAAAAGTTTCATTATTGCATGCATGCATGCATGCATATATATATATAATTTTAGAAAACGGAAAGAAGGCTGGCTCAAACAACAGCTCCGTTTTGATGATGACTGATTGTGAATGAGTGATGTGTCTGTGTATCTGGCTCCTGCTTCTCTGTTCTCTCCCAAATAAACAGAAATAGTTTCACCTGTGAGACTTCTGAACTGAGAAATCATATTATGATTCATTATATGCTTTGCAAAACACAATTCATACACCATGAACAAACCTTGATTTATTATTTAGAGTTCTAAAGAACACAACAGGCCAGCTGTCTGGTTCAGACAACACAGTAAGTAAGTAACTAACATTTGGTTCCCTTTTGCTATTATGGATTTCAGGAAGAACCAATTGGGAATGAACAAGCTGCATGTCTAGTTTGCCATCCACACTAAATGCAGACAAAATTTTCCTATAGGCTACTAAATTCAGGTTAGCATGCTTATGGCTTATCGTTTATGATTATGCAGATAATCAAATAGAAGACATATACAGAATTCTTCCACTTCAATTGACACATTTCTAAGGCCTGTTGAGAATGAGAAGAGCTACTGTATAGTGCACATACACAATCGGCCTTTTGAGGCAGAGATGGTCCTTGAGTTTACAACCATAATGGAGCCTGCCTTTATGCTTGGGCAGCCGTAATGCTTGCCTGCCCCAGGCTTTCCAAGGCCTTCCCCCCATCCCTGTCAGGTCCCCACAGGCCTTCAGTTTGGTTTCCACTCAGCCACTCAGGGGAGCCTCAGGCCAGCTGACAAGCTTATTGGTGCAGCTTACAAGCTTTAGTCTTGCTTCCCACCTGCCATTCAGCTACCCAGGACTTGCAGGACTTGGCCACCTCCTCAACCAATCCAAGGCCCAGCCACACCTAACTTGCCCTTCTGTTTTTTGCAACTTCTGAGAGATGCGCCCAGCCAATGCGAGGCTCAGGTTTCCTATTGAGAAATCCTCGTTGCAGTGTTATTCTGCAAGCAGCTGCTATTTTCTTAATCCTTTTGAAGGCTCCATTTTTAAAGAAGCTCCATTTTTAATAACAGAATCTTAAACGTCTGTCTGAGTTTCCCTTTTTTCTCTCTCTCATATCCAAGAGAATCAAGGTGGGCCAGCCTTGAGTTTCTTTCTCATTCCTTTTTGCATTTCAGGGCTAAGCAGATGTTTCTGTAGTGTAACATCTTTCAGTGCATCCTTTTGGAATTCTCTATACATTTTTGCAACTTTTTTTTAACAGTTTTTGGGCAGGCTGAAGAAATCCTCTCTTACTATACTGAACGTTATACAGGCATATTATGGATATTGTGCTTACTATGAAAATAAATGTACTATATAAAGACACACATTTTATTTTTCAAAATACATTTAAATATTCCTTGTATTTAATTGGTGGAAACAAATACTATATTAAACATATAATATGGATGACATCAACATTTCGTATTCTTTACGGCAACATTTTACTTTATATTTTGGATTAAATCAAAGAATGTTGGAATGTATATTATTGCACAGTGGTGTATATAGAATAGAATACTTTATTGCCTAAATGTGATTAGACACACAAGGAATTTGTCTCCGGTGCATGAACTCTCAGTGTACATGCAAAACAACAAAGTAATAATAATCATAATAATGATACTAGTAAGAGAAGGTAGAACAGATGAGAAGGATGAAAGTAATATAGCCATACTACATGAGTAAATATACTTAGACATGACAGTACTATGGAAATTAAGTGTTCAGCCGAGTGATGGCACAAGGAAAATATATATTCTTGTTCATTTTATATTCTATAATTTCGCCACAATTGTATCTTGCTATCTATTATAGTTAAAATTCAGTCTTTATTATCTGCAACAATATATTCAGCTATCTCCATGGAAGAAAAATCATTTTATTGTGCAGTAAACATTTGTCAGGATGTAGCTTTTAATATTTGAAATGTGATTCCATGGATAATCTTCACTGGGTTAGACTTCTCTGTGAACTGTGTCATGACTCTGTTGCCACTTCTAATGCATACAGCTGTATTTTCCCTTATCATCTTGATTTGTTGTCAGCTGCAAAGCTGGCAGTTCTCATCCATATCTCCAGAATATAAACAAGTTAATAATCACATCCTTGGGATATCTGACTTGTTTACCATACAGTACTCCATTGAGAAAAATGACCCTTTAGAGTGCTTTCTGTTCTATAATGTGCTCTTTAAGAGGACTTTTGTTAACGTAGGACTGTTTATGTTTATTCGGGTATCTTTGTTGTGGTGTGGAAGTGAAAGTAAATAACCTTGCCATAGTACCCTCAATTACATACATATTAGAATAGTTTCATCTTCTAATATAGGAATTCTCAAATTTTGCCATATAAAATAAACGAATTTGTTTATTTCTGCCTCTCCCATCGCTGTCTTCAATAAAACTAAAGATTTAATTGAGGTTTGGCAAGAAAAGAAATCGACTATTTATTCAAAGATGTAGCTTTCATTATACTGTCTTGACAGCTTACTTTCAGTAGTATTGCTAGATTGTATTTTTTAAAACTTTTTTCTTACATCCTACAAAAATGCTTTTTTTATCTTAACATAATTTTTATTGAAGACATTTTAACAAAATAAAAACTAGAAAATAAAAGTAATAAACAAAATAGAAAAGGGAAGGAAAAGAAAAGAAAAGAAAAAAGAAAAGAAAAGAAAGATTATTTGTAAAGTCTTCATTAACCTTAATCGTATTGTACCATAGAAAACCATGGCATCTAAACTTCAAATTGTGTTCTTCTAAGTCTAGAATTCTTTTATTTCTCAGCAACTAATTTCTAAGCAACTTTCATCCCAACTAAGCAGCAAACTGTAAAATTCAGTTTCAAATCAGGCAGTCCCAATTGTCCTTGTTCCTTTGAAATCATTTTCTGTTTTCAAACACCAGACTTAGTCTGCAACGCCTGAATCACTTTATTAAAAAATGGACTACCCCTCCTCCTCCTCTGTTGTATTTGACACAGGTTTTGTGACTTCACACTTTGAGATCTCCTACTCTAGTATTTATAACAAATGTCCAGATTCTACAAGTCCATGGCAGCGGGGGCACGAAAAGCTTGAACAATAGGTACACAGGTACACTTGCTTGCAAAGGCATGCAAAGAGTTCATCTAATTCAGAGGTCTTCAAACTTGACAGCTTTAAGACTTGTGGACTTCAATTCCCAGAATTCTGGGAGTTGAAGTCCACAAGTCTTAAAGCTGCCAAGTTTGGGGACCCCTGATCTAATTCCTGTGCGCATTCTGAAATGGCACCATTCAGCAATATTTCAGTTTGTTTATTAAATTTAGTGGTTTTCCAACTCAGACAACTCTGGGCTGCTTATATTTTGAAAAGTAAGAAAAATAAATGTCCATCTAAAAAAAAAGCATTCACTATACTAATAAACACTTATAGCATCTTCAACTACCACAAAAAAACCTTTTTTTAAATTTCCATTAGATGGCTTGAACTTTTCTTTGTTGTTTTGCTGCATACAGCATGGAGGTTTTGGATGATCACTAAGTATGCTTGTCTCAGGCACCAACATTTACAGTTTTCACATTAAATATGATCAATTTTGATATTTTAAGAAATTATTGTTGTCTCTGCAGTTCAGTTGCAGCTCATTGTAGAAGCTTGTTTTACATTTTAGAGACAAGCACAAGTAGGTTGGGTATTGTGAGGTATCAAGATTGATTGAATGAATAAAATCAATACAATTGTCATATTCTTAAAAAAATAAATCTAGAAATGGTATCTTTTGATTCATGTAATTTACCAAAATAAATAAAATCATATATATCTTTTCTCTAATTCAGTATGTAGCCAGAGGGATTTTTTCCCTTATATTATCAGTAATGAGGTTGGTAATATTACCTTGTTGTGGAATATATAATTACTATACTGGAAATTATTAGAGTTTAATAAAGGTAATTGATATCTGCCACCAGTAAAGATAATCTTGTCATTTTGGAACATTTTTCTTTTAATGAAAAGAATTTTTCATTAAAATCCCAATTGATTTCCAATATACATTTAAGGCTTTCACATGCTATCCCATATGGATGATTGAGAAGTAAAAAAATAGTCATAAGTAGTGCTTCATGTTTGTCATTTAACAGCATGAAAGTTGCACATTCATTGCAGTCATAAAGATTTAACAATACATGTAAATTCATGTGTATGCTGAGCCAGTTCATAATTCTAATTCTAATTATGTATTGTATGAACTCTTAATCAAAGTTTCATTGGAAGCAGACATGAAATAACTTTGCTTTTGCAGAAATGATACACCAAAATTACCAATTAATGTTTTTCTACCTAAAGGAAATTACATCTTACTAAATCAACAAATGTATAGTTAAAGTGCTGTTACTTCTGGATGGCAAAGCATTGTTATAATATGAAACTTTGTTTATGAGCAATGCAGTTACATTTATAATCAGCTGTTAATGCAAATCACTATATTTCTATTATATTTTGAGAAAATTGAACTGGAAAAATTTCTGGAAGTCCTTATGCAAATTTGGCTTATCTGCACAAAACCTTTAATGTAAGAATACTTTCTTTTCCACCCTTAAATGAACAAAACAATCCTCTTAAAATAGATACTTAGAATATTATATGATTTTGGTTTTTTAAAATTTGTATAATCTTTCTGATAAACATTCATAAATTTTTGTGTTCTTATAGTAAATATAAATACTATACATATTTTTTCTCACATACTCGCTAGAGATAACCACTTGGGAGAAAATGATTAAACTCTCCAACTGGCAAGCTTGGCTAATACTATATTTGAAATTGCATCTCTTATTGATAGTAATGAACAGTGTGAAACGAACAATTTTCTATACAAAACTTAAGCATTTCTGCCTTGTATCATTAAGCATGGATAAAGTCTAAAAGTGATAATGGTCCAATTCAGTATTTCTGAAGAGTCACAGCTTTGTGAGGAATAGGAATAATTGCACACAGCATAGGGAATAATTGCAAACTCTTTTTCTGGGATATGTTTGTGACGCTTATGAAGTTATGAAGAGTCTCAGAATTCTAACTGCTGCTTCTGACCAACATCCATTTGCAGATGCCCCCAATTGGCATGAAAAAGATTACATTTTACAATCCAGAGAATTGTTTGTTTTAGCAATCACTAGTTGACTCTTCTAGCATTTAAGTAATGCTTTGAAAACCAAATCTTCCAGCCTATAGTGTATTAATGGCCAATTTAGCCTGGGCTTGATCAAAAATTTAAATTTTAGTTTTTGAATTGTTGAAGATTTTACAAGCAAAAATGCATTCACAAAACGATTTTTCATTATGAAGCTGTACTCAGCTTTAAACTTAATACGATATCAATTTTTCTTACTTTACTTGTATTTGACTTTCAATGTTAATATTGATTTTCAAACACTTTCCCCCAGGTAATTAATAATCATTCAGTTTAAAACTCACAGCCTTCCATTCCTCTAATAATTTATAAAGTTCCAGGATGTGGTTGTCATTAGTCCTTAAAAAAATAATCTGAATATCTTTCCAAAGTAAAAATAGAGGCACTAAAGTATATAGATATGTATCCATATGAATGAACCTATCCCCAATCTTGTCAAGGGAGAAGTTAATGATTATACTAAAGTGACAGAATATTTTTTCTGTGTTTGAGAGGTGGGCTCACAGGAATGTGAGAGGTTTTATGCTGAGGTATTGAATTTAATTGATTTATTGATTATCTGCTGTCAACTCTTAGCAACCACATAGATATATCTTCTCCAAGATTTGACCTGTTGTCAGGTCTGCAATGGTGCACCCAACACCATTTTAATGGAGTCCACCTGCCTTGCTACTGGTCATTGTCTTCTTCTCTTTCCTTCTAGCTTTACCACATGTTCTAAAACAACTAAGACTTCTTATAATAAGATAAGAGTCCAAAATATGATAATTTGACTTTAGCTAGCTACAATATTCAAGAATTTCTCCATCACCAAAATACAAAGTATCAACATTCTTTCTATCATGTTTCAAAGCGTAATTTTTGCTTCCACAGACACTCAGAATTTTGATATTTTAGGTATGGACATGTTACAGCAATTCAGTATGTTTTCCAAGGCCTTCATTTCTACCCTACCAAGTTTGGGTTAGTGGCATATAGATGTGCTTAAAAGTATCAGTACCCCTCCATTCCCGCTTCCCACTTCCAAGTAGTTGTGAAATAAGTTGAAACAGATGTAAGTAAAATGCACCTATCATTGTTTTTTCCATAATTTCTAGCAAAGGCACTTTGATTTGGATGTATGGCTTAGCATATTTTTTTACAAATAATAAAACACATAAAATAGTTCTTCACTTTTATTCTAAGACAAGCTTGAATATTTGGCATCTGCCTTTTCATGTAAAGCTCTAATCTGCACTGGATGATTATTTTGTCAGCATAAAATTGCATCCTGGTAAGTCTCCCTTCTATGCTTCTTTGATATCAGTGTTGTAGTCATTTCTAATCTATTGTCTACTGTTATGATTCCCAATTCACTGTCACTGTTTGGTTCTTCTGTTAGTTGCCATATTTCTGTAGATATTCCATCAAATCCTGTAATCTTCTGACTGGTTAATGATGGAGTGCTTATCTAACTTCATCTTGTAGTAGTACACATCCTTATTAATAGGGACATGTTTTAATGTTGAATTTAATATTGAATTATCTCTATTTAACATATTCCTATTTGTGTGCAAAGATTATCTCTGCAGAATTTAACTATTTATGAGTCATATGGAACAAAATTCCATTTTAATTAGCAGTGTGTTAGTTTTAAATATGCCTGTGTGCTATTTGGATTTTTTTTTTGATGAATCAAGATAGGTATGGCAACTATCCTGATCGCTGTCCACTAGAGAGCAGCACTGCTTTTATATCTGAAATTAAGAAGTGCAAAATAGACGGATCACTTTTTTTCTCTATGTTGTTGTCAACTGATTCTCTAAGCAGAGCATGCTTGCAAGCCGGTTTATGTTTAAACCACTATGGATTATTTGTGTAAAATTATCCTTTCTGGCTAAGAGCTCAATTTTACAATTCGATTATTATAGCTGCTTCTCAATAATGGAAACTGAACAATGGTGCTGTTTATAATCTCCTTTTTTAACACAGAAATACTGAATTTTTCAGGGAAACCAATTCTTTTTCAGGGTACAAAATGTCATAATAACCCAAGAGATACTAAATTCCAGAATAACTATTAAATGCTGATACAAACCAAATTGGAGTTTTTTTGTAGTGTTTTTCAATATTAAACAACTTCACGTGCCATTCTGCTTCCCCAGCTATAATGCTTACTGTTTGGTTTGAGAGTTGAATTGTGGTAACTACATTATAAGAAGAATAAAATGAAACTAAACAATACAATTGCAATCATACTTTTCTAGACATAACTGTGAATCTGCCAATATAACAAAGTGGCAGAGAGGGGTTTGAGGAGAGACTGGCTTGCCTGTCTGTCTGCCTTTTGTGGCTTTATTTTGTTTGAAGCACAGCTAGAGAGAAAAAATAAAATTGCTGGGTGTGTACAGTATATTAAATTGTAGAATCTAATCGTTTTAGAAACTATTTCACCATGTAGTTACTTTCTAAAGTGACTTTTGTTTATGACTTACAGTTCTCTTTATGTTACTGATAAAAGAACAAGAACAATTGTTTTCATCACTTTGGACTGGTTTATGCCAACTTTATGGTTTACAATAGTTACAAGATTGTAGATTCTTTTCATGTCTGCTCAAAGACTACCCTGGTATTTCGGATTGGAAGATTAATTCATTGTACAATTTCATTATTCATTTGACAACTTTGGGCTAATTATTTTTATACAGCTAGGGCTGGGCCTCTGGTGATGGTCTTTCTTACTAATAGGATTCTGTCAGCAGGCAATAAATGAAAGCTACATGCAAAGAGTAGGAAAAAAGTTGTAGCATGAATGGGCTATTGTAACAGCTTCTGATTAATTTGAAAAGAGGAAGAAATTGAACTTGGATCAGAACTACACGAAAGAAAGCATGCAGTTGAAAAGTGTTGCGAATCTTTTGTAGCCAGTGATTATATAAGTGAATAAACAATTAAAACCTTTTTAAAACAAAAGGAATGCTGTTGTGGCCTTCTAATTCTGAAAATTGTGATTTCTACACCAACTTATAAATCTTTATCTTCATGTTAAGAGTGAAGAAGAGACTGAAAGCAGCACTAGTTTAAAAAATCAGCAGTTTATTACTTTAGAATTCAAATCAGGAATGTTTTTTGTAATTAGACTGTTTTATTGCTTCCTTTGAAGGGTAACCATATATAATCTGAAGGGCTTTTTTTCCTTTATGGAGGCTATCAAGCATTCCTTTTAAGTGTAGATCTCTTTTTCAAAATGGATATACATTAAAATGATCATCATTTAATTTCAAAACGTATGATTTTTGACCATTCATTTAACAATTGTTCAGAGTTACAGTGGTGCTGAAAGGAGTGAGTTATGAGTGATCCTCACACTTATGACTTGCAGCAGTCATGTGATCAAAATTCAGGTGCATGGCAACTGGCATGTATTTACAATGACTGTAACATCCTGGGGTCATGTGATCACCATTTACAGCCTTCCTAGAGGGCTTCCAAAAAACAACGCCTATTGTTATTTATAAAAATAATAAAAGCTCTGTGTGTGTGCATGGATGGGTGTGTAGCAAAAGAGAAAGAGAAAGCCAATGGGAAAAGCCGGATTTGGTTAACGACTCTGTGATTCATTTAATTACGATGGTGAGTCACTTAAGTAAAAAAAGATGTAAAAACAGGCAAAACTCACTTAATGACTGCATTGCTTAGCAATGGAAATTCCAGTGCCAATTGTAGTCATAAAGGAAGGACCACCTCTTCAAAATGGGAACCATCCCCCATTTTGACGCTTTATATGCCAGGGTTGTACATACATATAGATATTTGGGAAGATAAGAATTTTTTTAAAAAGCCCTTCGTAATCCCTGTCAGATTTGTATAATTAATCAGAGTACACAAAGAAGTGGTTTTTAATTTCAAGTTTTTATCTTGAATGAATAAAAGCTTCATATTCTTCTTTTCTTATAAGAAAAATGTGTACATATGTATATAGAGGTTATGAAAGTTGCAGAACAACTTGATAAGGTTATGAATGAGAAGTGTCTATGTATAGATAGATGCCTTGGATGCATGGGATTGTATATTTCTTTGCCATGTGTATTGGTCTCCTAAGTAGACTACCTCCATCATTTTAGAGCCATTGTGTTCTCCATTAGCTAGTTGTTCAACATGTTTGTGTATGTTTTCTTTACTGAGACAAGTGTTCCCGAATGCTGTCTGGGTGTTATTTTACTAAAGTAATGTTTACCTCCCACAACCCATAATATTTGTGACCACACTTGCTTACCTTTTTAAATAGATTTGTCTTTTAACAGTAAAAAGCTGTGTGAGACACTACTAGTCACCTGACTTGCATAAGTGCTTCCAATATTAGCTTGTCTTAGATATAATAGCAGCATTAATCCCTGCCACATGGGAAGTTAATACTTGTTTGAAGGTGGACGGTACGGATTTCTTGCTATTACAACAACGTCTTTTTCCAAGAGATTCTAAGCTATTTATTTCAAAGAGTTTTTTTTCTTAACTGATTACTTAAGTGACATGAAAAGCACCCAACCAGAATTGACCCCATTGTGCCTTTGGGCTATGTTTGCTTTTATAATAACATTGACTTTATATCGCTTGCAGTTTAGACTAGAACAAGAGTAAAATGAACCTTGAGGCTATGAAAAACCATGAGAGCCCCAGCTCTGGTGCCTTTATTATGTGAAATCAGGCATAATCGGCTTCTGTAGTCCCAGGACACAAATGATAAAGAAATAGATTAATAAGAGTATTGTTTACTTAATTATCACCCTTTCCAAATTGATGAGAGAAACATAGATTTGAACATTTTGCTGAAAGAAAAAGAAAAGACTAAATGGCACTGTTGGCATTGCTTTGATGGGGATGTTTTTTCTTCTTAGCCGTGAAGAGTGAAAATAGTATATTTAATCTAAATAAAATAAATACATTGACCTATGAAGAGTGCAGTTAGGAAAGGCTTATATTTTCCTGAATTAGTATAATGTGTTACAAGATTTTGATGCCGATATACTTAATATTTTAAAAAAGAAATTACTTTTCATTTAAAGAGAAGCTGCTTCCTGCTGAAGAGGCTAATATTTTAATTAAGTCTAGAGTGAAGCTTTTTGAGTATCTGCTGATAAACTCCCACTTTTATGTTGATGGTAATTAAACAGATCCCTAAGGAGCCCAGGAGGCGCTGCACAAGGCCCATGCTAATTGTCAGACATGAGACACTGACCAGTTGGTTTGCTCTTGAATAGCTGATGGCGTGCTGTCAGCACAGCAGTTTTATTTTTATGTATTGTGAGCTGTTGTCAGGGCTAACTGGGTCCTATTGTGGCTGAAGATGTTGCGCAAATTGAGGCAGATGGCTCTGATTCAGACACGTGTCATTCAGAAAGGGAAGAGGGAATTGGCCCTGCAAAGTGGGGTCACTGTGGGTCGCAGACCTGCTCCACACTTGTTAGTGTTTTCAAAAGCCCATGTGCAGCAACTTTGTGGTGCCTTGGGTTCTCCCTGGTTTTTTTTCAAGCAGAGAAGGGGGGCAGTTTGCTTTGTGGAACATTGAAAAGTAGCCTCTTGCCATGTCTTTCCATCCTGTCTCTTGGGTCTGGCTCTGCATGTAGAATGAATTAACAGGATTGACAGAAATTCATTGTGCCTAAAATGGCTATTCAATCAGTTGCAGTGCTTAAAAGACTAGGTTTGCTTTTAATTCCATGTAATGAGTAGGTTTTTCATGTTTTGGAATTTAGTAATAGAGGATTATAGCTCATGATTCCTTTTATTGGCTAAAGTCATTAGAAATCTATTTAATGTTCCAATATGTAAAACTGAAAAGATTTGTTAATTTGGAAAGTTTGAATTGTTGAGGGTGCTTAAGAGTGTATGTTGTGGAGACCCTTCTTTATTGATTACCATATATATTATATTAACAAGACTTTGACTCCTGAATGAATACAGTTAACCTTCAGATCAGTTATGTGCCCTTTCAGACAAAATTCAAACAAAACTATTACGTTTTAAGCATTTTTAGTATTCTTCTATACAAATTATATAGATATAACTATATAAAATTATACTATTTTCACATTGCATTGTGCAATGTTAATGGTTTGGCTTTAGAAAAGCTTTGTATTCTATGGGTATCTTGTGAAGTTTCATCCCCTTAATCACTGAAACGAACACTGCATTTTATGTTAGTTTTCTAGGGAACTACTCACCAATTTTGTTTTTAATCTGTTAGGTTTGCGGCTAAAACTGTGCACAGTGGGTCACTTGTGCTTGTCACAGTGGAGCTGGAAGAAGGATCCACAGCACAGCTCTTCATCAACACGGAGAAGACGGTGATTGGCTCCATTCTTCTGCGGGAGCTGAAGCCTGTCCTGTCCCAGGGGTAACCCGCTTACATCTGGACTTCAGAATTTGGCACACCACAACAGTGCCTGGCATCCACTACGGCTGCCTTTCATTTATAATAATAGCCTTTCCATCTGGCGGTGGGGGAAGAATACACTCTTGACATTCTTGTCTTCTGTTTTAGAATGCTATAGTGTACATCTAACACACAAACAAGTATATTGCTCCACTTCGCCCCAGCCCCCCTTTTTTTTTAAACCAAAGAAATACGCATTTTACTCTCGGTTAAATTTTAAATGTTACTTACACATTTTCCCGTTAGCCTGATTTTCCCTTCAGTCTGCTAGTTTTATTATGACTTTTTTAAAATTTTCTGTGAAGACAAGAAAAAAGCTGATAAAAGCTGACTTAGAAAAATTAGTTTTAAAAAATTCAGTTTAATTAGAACAATTAAATAATGTTTGTGGAAATCAGTCTGAAATGGTCCATCATGAGATAAGCTTTTGATATGGAATTTGGGGGGCGGGGGGTATCATTTGAAAGGAATAACATTTTTATTGTTCGTTGCCCAGTGGTTAAGCCTGTATTAATCATTTATTTGTATCTACTTTCTGTAGCTGCCGTAACTCCTAAACATTGAGATGATAATAAAGTCATATTATGATAAATATGGATTTTTCTCTTTTTTCATAAAAAAAGAGCTGCAGTACAATTAGCCTTCACAGTTTTCTGGCCATGCAGTCCATCACTGCATTGGGTATCCCAGCAAAACTACTTTCTGTGTATTTACTTGCATCCTCAGAAGTTCTTGGGTGGACCACAAAGTAGTCACACTGAACTTTTAAGAAACCTTCAGAAACCTATCAAAGAAAGAATACCCTGCAGTCAATAATGCAGGCTCTAATGGATTTTTTTTAAGTTGCTAATATTTGTGAAAGAACAGTCCTGTTATTATAGCATATGAATAAAATGTAATACATTCTATTTCTGAATTCCAACAGCAATGGATTTCCAACAGTATTTCATTTGTTCAATTTTTGGATACAGGGATTTTTACTGGTTCTCTACCTGCAGTTTTTAATGCATTCCTATCTAACCAGTGTCACTTCTTTGACAGAATTTGCTCTGCTTCAGAAAACTTGTGGTGGAGGTGGGGACATCTGAGAAGAAAAAAAATCAGGGCAAAAATTTTGTGCATTCTTCACTGTCCCACTTTCACCCCACTCTATGGGGTGTTACAAAAGGCCTTGGAACTTGCCCAGAAAATTTTATACTGGCCGCAATAGAGATAGAATTGTGGTATATCCAAATAATGCATTGATAATAATATTAACATTATTGACTTCAATAACTACCATGATATAATGCACATAAAATTGATACGATCTAAATGCAAGTCTGTTTTTCTTGAGTGGATCATAAGTAAAGAGCTGTTTTAGCTTCTTGCTTGAGGGCACTAACATTCTTTTCTATTGACTGTATTACTATTTAAAATATTAGGGAAATAGACTAGGTTTCTGTAGAAATCAGTCACAGAAGTAAAAAAAATATTAATCAGTAATTTTCAGTTAAAATGCATTTTTATCTATCTGCTGTACTCTGCCATCTAGAAATTCAGTGGCATAGTCTCATGGTATTTCTGTAGTATGAATGCATAACATGACATACACCATCATTGGTGTACCTCACATATAAGAAAAGGCTACAGGGGATCCACTGATCTACTGCATTCATGGCAGTGTAACTGGCTAAGGCCCAATTTCATATTTTGCTCCCATTTGAAAATTATTGCTCTAGATTTAGATTATATGATACCTCTGTAATATGACCATATGTCAAATGCTGGTTGATCTTATATAATATTGCATCGCCAGGGCCACTGAGGTTTAATATAAAATAATTTATGAATTGGTTCCAGCTAATATTCTAACATTACGTAAGGATAGAGATGCTCTCATAATTGCATCTGATTCTCACCACAAGTTTTCAGCCTGTTTTGCAAAAAATGTACAGTACAATAAAGGAATAGTACCTATTCTCATCCTATGCTGAGACAATCTTATTTATTACTAAACAACCCATGGCCCTTTGGGTCATCCTTACTTAAGTAGAGAAACAAAATGACCACCGGCAGATTGCTATTGTTTAGGTTCTAAAATGAAGAAGAAAACGTTTTATTAAAGATGCATAGCAAGACAAATATAAAAGACTTTTGTTTAACAAAAGACACATTTGATGCTAACATTTGTGGCTGATCTGCCATTTCTTAAAAGTATTCCAACATTTTCACTTCTTTTTCCTTGGCTTAAAGTGACATACAGCTGGAATACTGGTTTCTCCAGATTCTTATGGAGTTCTTTCATAATCATCCACATTCCATTGCAAAGTCTTGGAAGATTCAAGTTCCTCATTAAAATGGTGGGAGATCCTATCTTGAATTCCAATTTATGTAATGGCAATCTAAAGAATTCAGTTTAATGAAGGAATTCTGTGGCAAAATGAGTAGTGTTATACCTTCTTTGCTGATAGCATTGAAGGAAGAATATTCTTTCATCATTCCAGGGAAGTGTCTAATGCATAAAGAACGTATTTTTCTCATAATTTGGTTGTGGGGAATCAAAATACAGTTCTTTGAGAACAGTTCTGCAGGATTGTCAAATGCTGAGTAGGTGAAATTTATACATTCTTCCACAGTTCTTGATTGCAAGAACCATAGTTCTTGCTTGCAACCATTGCCTGCAAGCAACAGACAATCAGAAACCCAGATTGTTGGGGGCAATATACTGATTCTGTAAAATTGCTTAGAGAGGGCTGTAAAGCACTGTGAAGCGGTATATAAAACTAAGTGTTATTGCTATTGCTAATTCTATTTCATCATTTTGATTTTTCTGAATTTCATCTTCACCAACAACCCTCTCAATTGTATGCTTCTCTTCAATTAAAACTTGATAAAGCTTCTCCATAAAAATGATTTTTGATGCATGGATTCTGCAACATTTCTCTTTTCACAATTGGTAGAAGCTGATGGAAAATTTCACAGCAAATGGTTAAGATTCTTCCAAAGGCCTCATTTTTCATACACCACGAAGAGATCAGTCTACAGCTTCAAAGCTCACTCTCCTAATAATGGGATTTTCATCTCAGACAATTAAGCCTTCCATGTCAAACCAAATTTGCAGAATTTGGTGGGGGTGACTGTTTGGTTTTTTTGTTTATGTTACATAGAGCACTTTCATTCACTTTGAGGAGTATCTTGAATGGACTGTCTACCATCAGACATCAATGTTGCTGCAGTACCGGATAATGCTACAGCAATAGCAACATTTCCAGCACGGATCAAGTTGATAACAAATGTATTTCCCATTTCTCATGGTGCATCAATGAAAATTATTGAAAAAAGTTTGCAAGCACTTACACACAAGTCAGATACTGCTTTTTGTTCATTATTCAATAAGGGCTCATTGTCTACTAAAATCTCTGCTCTTTGTCTCTGTTGTATTGCAGTTTGTGCAATAATTCCTTATTGCCACCTTTTTGGTTAATTGTATTGTTTGTTGGTTTTGGCAAATTATATTCTTTAAATGTCTTTCCAAATTTCTTGAGTTTTTCTTAAAAATACATAAAAGACTGTGATGTCTCCTATTGATCTTGATATTAGGAGCATTGATATTTGTCCTCTTGATTTGCAGGAAATCATCACACATTGCATTCTTGAACTGGTTCCACAGTTGTCATGGATTGTTGATTTCAGTATTTGTTAGCAAGACAATAGAGTTTCTCTTCATGGAGAAATAGTATACTGTACCCTCAACACAGAACATTGGCTTCAAAAATTGAATGGAGAACTTGTATATTCTTTTCCCAATCTTCATTCTTTACCGCCTCTTATTAGTCCAAGTGGAGAATTTTGGAATATCCACGTAGTACTGTGTTTTTGCAAATGGATCATATTTGCAAAGATCCATGATCCATGTTAAAGTGGTTCATTCAATATCATTTTTCAGTTACACAGCAGCATTATCTTGAAAAAATAAATAATGCTGTTGTGGAAGGTGCATTTGAAGGCAAATAGCAGCTAGTTCCTTTTCAATAATTTGAAATCCAAGTATTGATGCAACTGCTTTAGATGGCCCAATATATCTGTCTGTCAAGTACTGTGTGATTTTGTTTTCTCTGTTCAATGTGAAAGTTGCCTGATCACTCCCTTTTATGGTATACTTGATGATGTTTTTGATGGATTTGACAGATGGGCATATGTTCAGATGACAATTGAACACCTTCAGTAATTGTGCATTATAGAGTACTGCCTATTGAGAAGCTGTAATTCAACTCTGTAGTCCTACTTGATGTTCTTCATTTCTGAAGACCAGCTCATATGGATGGGATATGAATCTTTGCCACATCTGGTTGCTAATTGAATGGCTTTGAGTGCCTCCTACTGCATGTGTCATTTTTTCCAACACTGAGATTCTGCTGCAATAGTGGCCATGGTTCCTGTGCTTGAATACCAATTTATGCAGCTCTGGATCTTCATTTGGGTTTGGTATTTTGGCTTGCATGAATATATTATAAACTTATGGCCCAGGCCTTTGTTCATGCATCTTAAAGTTGTTGCTTCTTTAAGAGCCATGTGATGAATCAATTTCTTGCTGCTGGGTGGGGAAGGAATGAGGGATTACAAGACTGGCTGGGAAATTGTCATGGAATGTTGAAAATGAAGATCACATGACTGCAGTAGCAGCCCAGCAGCATGGCAGCAACCTGTAGCAATGAAGCAGCCACCACTTCCCCAAATTCCATTTCCTCAGGAGTCATGGGTCCCAGTTTTGCACACATTCAGTAGGTTAGCCACTTTGGGTTTCCTTGGTTCAAAAATGGTTGCTCTATAAAGGCACTATTTTGCCCAGGTAAAAGTCATGATGAGGGTTTTAGTAGTATATAGAAGATAATGCTTTAGAAGATAATGCTTAAGTATTGCTGATGCAATATAGAGTAGACACTGTCCATAGCTAGCTGTTAAGATGGTTAACAGACAAGTAGCAATGGGAGGAAGAGAAAGAAGCTGTGGCAATTTGGCTCTTTTTAATTATAATTTGGACCTAAATGGTTCAATCTCATTTTGAGTTTAGGTAGTAAACAACCCTTTATTCAGTTCGTATCAATAAGGAAACCATGGGAATATTGCATGATTACTAAGCACTGAAACAACATTTATTCCAAGGACGTTAGCTCTCTATTTTACATGAGGAAACTAAACAACTTTGATACAAGAATGTCCTTCAAGACTTAATATGTGGTAGAATATAGGCACAGTATATGTAAATATCATGTAGGTAGTTATTGAACTCAATCTTTTATGCCCAGTCCTCCAATTAAACTACAGAATGATGACTGAGCAGTATCCTAATTTTAATCATTTCTAGGTATGCCTCATGGAAAGTGGGAGAGAGCATATGGAAGTTACATGTTATCAATGTCTTAGAAATTAAGCCACAACATTAAAGTTTTAAAAATCCAAATGTCTATGTTTAAAAACAGATTTCTGGTTTTTTAATAGCAGATTTATAGCTCTTCTCATTGATGTGTGCTTTAAAATGTGGGCAATACCTACACATTTTTCAAAAAAACAGAGGTACAGCAAAAGCACTTCTCTATTTGAAAGAAAATCTCAGTGTAAGTATACCCAAGGCAGCAATGGGCAAACTGATTCTTAGACTGCTACAGAGAAGCCCTGTTGAATTTTTACTGCAAATTATGCTGTTTCCTAGTAGAAAACCAAAGAAATAGAAGATGGCTCTTATAGACCTAGCATTCCTTAAACTGCCACAAAAACTGCCAGGCCACCCTTTAACCCTTGAGCTTGTGACCATCAAAAAAAATCTGGTGTGGGCCCTAAATAAAAAAGGATTATTGTCTGTGATCTTAAGGCCGTGATGGCGAACCTATCTCTCTGGCACGCGAGCATTGCCCTAGCTCAGCTCCAGCCCGCATGCATGTGCTGGCCAGCTGATTTCTGGGCCTTCTAGGCCCACTGGAAGTCAGGAAATGGGCCGTTTCCAGCCTCCGGTGGGCCCTGAGGACCTTTTGGCACACAACGGCAAAAAGGTTAGCCATCACTGATCTAAGGCATTGAAATCTAAAATAAAGTTTTACAATGCAAGATTTGCTGGAGATAGAAACCTGAATTCCACGACCAGCAAAACTGAAGGCCTTTATTTTGTAGGAGAAACTAGCTAATAATCGAAGCAAGTAAATTTTATCTCAATATGTGAAGCAGTGTAAAACCAACCCTATGAAGTGTCCATAAGTTTGTTTGTCCTGAAGACTTCAAAATACTAGAAGTAAAAATAATATCTGAAATTTGTTGCTACAAAAATGCTATGGATCCTTGCTAACAATCACCTGTTTATATACATCAGCAAAGAAACAGATTTTCCTGTAATTTAAACTTTACTGAATCAACTATTTTGTCAACAGTGTGTGTGTGTGTACATATTTATAGGGCAACATTTTTTGAACAAATTGAGTTTTCAATAACAAATTAGTCTTGAATCTTAGGAGTAGAGAAAAAAATCTGGCCAGTCTAGCATGATCTAAATTTATACATAATGCTGCATGTGAGCTATTTACTTGAGCATGACAATAATTTTTGGCTACTGAATTTATGCACATTGTTATCAGCAAGAAAGGAATGGTTTAGGTCCGAGAGTGGAAATGGTGCTCTAGTTCTTATTGGATCCCCCATAATTTGTATCTATTGGCTAATGGGGTTCAGAGTCCTAGAATAGCAGAATGATTCTCCCTTTTTGAAATGTTGTCTTCACTATTACCAATCTTCTTTAGTTAGAGATTTCAAATACTCAATTCTACCTGTCTAAATATAAATTTATATAGATAAGCCTTTTTTTATCATGGCACATTTGTTTGTTTGTTTGTTTGTTTGTTTGTTTATTGGTTCGATTTATATGCCACCCTTCTCCGGAGACTCAGGGCAGCTTACAATGCATTAAGCAATAGCTTTCATACCTTTGTATATACCTGCTTAGTAGGGCTTTCGGCTCCCCCTAAGCGGTGTTCTTTTTTATACAAAGTCAGCTTATCGCCCCCACAATCCAGGTCCTCATTTTATCTACCTCGGAAGGATGGAAGGCTGAGTCAACCTTGAGCCTGCTGCGATTTGAACTTGCAGTAATTGCAGGCAGCTGGCAGCTAAGTGCTACTTATCAGCACTTTAGTCCACTGTGCCACCAAGGCTCTTGTTTTAACCTTCTACAGTCTCTGTAAATGCACCTGTTTGTTTTCATATACTGTTCAGATCTATGCTTGGTAATGAAGTACTGTTTATAAACTAGATTAACATTTGTGATTCACCAATTATTTTTAAAGTAAATTTTATGTTATTTTTCAATATTGTAGTTAAATTCTATCATCAAAATAAATGCATTGGCAGATTACTACTAGTCTATTTCATTTAGAACAGTGGTTCTCAACCTTCCTAATGCTGCGACCCTTTAATACAGTTCCTCATGTTGTGGTGACCCCCAACCATAAAATTATTCCTAAAACCATTGAAAATATGTGTTTTCCAATGGTCTTGGGCGACCCCTGTGAAAGGGCCATTCGACCCTCAAAGGGGTCCCGACCCACAGGTTGAGAACCACTGATTTAGAAGTATTTTATAATATGTACGTACATGTTTCTTGTATGATTTTTTTTGTTTTCTAGAATAGCGTAATCATGTGTTTCTGTGTGCATTGTATTTCTATGCTTTCTAAAAACAGCCTACACATTTGTGAGAATCATTTTTTCTCTCTCTTGTTTCTCTGAAGATACACTCCTTCAAAACCTAGAAAGGCATCTCAAGGGCTATAGGATAATTCAGGATTCTTCTAAAATCAGAGCAAAAACTATGTTCAATCCTAGTGAGTGAAATATAGTGTAAGATTTCCTTGGTAATCTGTGAGATTGTTACACTTTTGATGTGGATTTAAGGTAGGGCTGGGGCTGTGGAACTGCTGAATTCGAAGCCCTTCCATTTACCATGCCCTTAATGAGAAAAGTGAGTATTTAGTTCATATGGGAACATGTACACTGTTCAATGAATATTCATGGAGAACATCAGATGCCGGAAGTGTTACCTTGCTCAGTGTTTATGCTGTAAGGTTCACAAAATTATTTGTTGCTTTTACTGCTACAAACAGATGCAAATCATCCTTTAAAAATGGCTTAAATTGAATTTCATTATACGTTTTCTGATTATAGCTTATATGTATTCCTGACAAATTGCAGAGGGAAATCGTATGACTTTTCTCTGTTGTTTGCCAAGTTACTATCTGAATAAAGATTTAAAATCTTTCTTGATTAAATATCATTTTGTTTGCTTCTTTATTAGTCGAATGGTCAATTGATAATTGTTCTCAAGTGTAATCAACAGCTAAATAACTTTTTAGAAAACTTCAATACTGATGTTTTTATTAAAAGGACCATTTTAGCTGATCAAATGCTTTTGTGAAACAATCTACGATAGTAATTATATTTTGATTCGTCATTCTCATCATTTTAGCCATTGTCTATCCACTGTAGGATGAAGGCCTCTTCCACATGTTTCCAACCAATATGGCTTTCTTTTGCCAATTAGGCCCACAATACTTGCTGATGTTGTCGATTCTTCTTATTTTAGGTCTCTTTGGTGGGATCCATTCTATGACTGCCTTGGTCCACCTGTCATCAATTCTTCCTGCTATGTGACCAACCCATTTCCATTTCAATTCTTTTATTCTCTTGATGATATCGTTTACTTTCGTTTGTTCTCTAATCCATCTGCAGGTTTTTCTGTCTTGTCTTATAAGGCCAAACATATATCTTTCCATGGCTCTTTGCACCACTCTTAGCTTTTGTATCAATTGTGAGGTTAGTGTCCATGTTTCACTGGCATGCACACACTGATCAAAAACTTTTCTTTTCAGGCATAAGGGGATTTTGTTCTTGAAAATTATGCTTAGCTTACTGAATTCCTGCCAACCACATTTAACACTTGTGGAAATTCTTCTATTTCCTTTATTGTTCAATTGTCCTTTATTAATTATCAATGGAAAGTGATACAATAAAGGAAATACTGTATATTTTGATATGATTATATTTTTCTTTAAAAAGTGTTAATATTTTAAATACACACAACATGCTCCATTTTGATGGAATCAATTGTATTTTTAATCCATTTTTAAAAAATAATCTTCAATACATAATTTCTTGATAAATAGCAACTAGAACATGATTTGAGATCTTGAATTTACTCTATTTTTCTAGCAGCTTCATTGTTTTCTCTCTTCTTGTGTGTTTATTTTTAATAACCTTTGAAGAAATAATGGATCTGGGATGATGTTGATTATTTTTCAGATTGGTGCTCTTGTGCCATGTAATCCATGCTCTTTACCATTTATTATTCTTAAAATATAACTTCTGTTGTCCTTTTTTATAATCAGATGTGAGATGGATTGATCCAACATTGCCTCCTAGCAATAAGGACAGTCCTGATTGAATGGGACAAATTTTGGGCAGCGTTTGATTAGAAACTCAGTTAAAACTGGCTTTTACCCAGATATGGCTATGATATTCTTTACAAGCCAAAATCCTTAATTAGAGAATAGTTTGCTAGCCAGAATGCTTTTGCGTACATCACGTTAGCTAGAAGATACATGAACTGAACATTTTTTTCTGAAAATGGATTATTTAAACTAATTACCTAGTTTATTCAGTTTTAATCTGCCCATTACTATTTAATTAATTGTTCAAAATCTGTATTCTAAAATACCTCTTTCAAGGTCTTGAAAAAGTTTGGATAGAATTCCTTTTAGAAGTTTTATAGACAATGGCAATTGTGGCTGGAATTGCCATTCTAAGCAATCTGGGTCTATAGTACGATTTCACATGATCAGGCTGCTTAGTGACAGCAATTCTGGCATTCCTGGTTGCCTCTGTTAAGCAAATCACTGCTGATCATTAAGGGAAGACCTTATGCGGTCACCATTTGTGACCTTCTGCCAGCTTCCCCATTGAAGTTGGTTGTTGGAAGGTGACAAAGGAGGTTTCAACTGGGGACACACCATGGAATGCTCTGATATAATAGCAAGCAGGGCATCAAATTCTCCCCAATTGTGATCACATGACTGTAAATATGTCACAGTGACTAGAATGGCAAGGATGGTTGTAAGTCTCCTCATGTAGTGCTGTTGGAAGTTTGAGAGGTCATTAACTGAGGGCTACCTGTATCTTTGTGTGTGCAATTAATTTAAGCAGTACTTTCTACACATTGCCCATTTACTGTGATGTTTGGCTAGAAACTGCAGCTTCAGGATGTAGATGTGGGTTACTATAAGCCAGGGGTGAAATGCTCCTGGTTCAGACTGGATCACCCGATCCAGTAGCGATGGAGGCGGGTGGTTCGGAGGACTGGTAGCAAAAATCCCTGCCCCCTTCCATGCCCAGATGAGCCGCACAATCATCAGAGGCTTTTTTTTAATTTTTAAAAGCATTTTTTCTAC